>SMDT01000014.1:0-226458 GCA_005392925.1 Aquilaria sinensis | reverse complement strand
CAGTTGGACCAAAAAAGTCCTGTTTATCACAAAGAAGGGTAAGGATCTTGGTTCTCTAGCTTGAAACTAACGCTGACCATTGAACTCATTGTCTTCTTATGAAGAGAAGCCATCATGTCCTTTCCTTGATCTGTACATCTTTGTCACGGTTCTAGACGCAATTGGGTGATTTTGTTCTCTCTCTCTCTTTCCAAGGCCTAGTCCAAGTGTGTGCCCAAAACAGAGTTCGTCTGCAGAAAAATGGAGGATGGATGATAATCTGATAAGCAATAAAAGGTTCATTAAAATCAGAAGATAAAGAAAATAAAAGGATCAACTATAGCAATTGATTAAGACACACACCCTAGTAACAACCTCCATAACCCTTAAACCGCTCCCCTAAGGAACATCAAACAAACCTGAATATTAAAAGATGACCCCTTGCACCTGGAAAAAACAGAGCAAATTGCTAACAAGGTAGCCAAGAGAATGAAAACAAGCACCCCACCCAATTAACCCTTTGGAATTCTTCTCCTGCTTAGCTTCTTCTGGCCGAAAAATGTCACTTGAGGAATTTCACGTGAAGATTCCTTAACTTTGTTGAACTGTTCACACAAAGCACCGTTCAAATTCAAGGAAGAACACCCATCATTATGAGCCTGGCTTCCAATCTTCTCAAGTCAAACTTCAACAGAGAACCTCAACAATCTACTAACCGAGCTAATACTTTTTCTTAATCCAAGAAGAGGCACACCTCTGAGGGTTTTCATTTTGAAGGAATCAGAACTGACCTCATTGTAATAATTTCATGAAATTATTTGCATTTTTTTTTTGCATGCATTTAGCATTCATCTGGCCGGCCGAACAACTCATCTAGAAATTGCCATCATTTACTCTTTATCAATTTATTTTTTTGGGTTTGTTGTCGCCAGTATTTTATGATGTTTGGGTCACTAATGCTATTCCTAATCCTTAATCCCTCCCTCCCATAACAAAGAGGATATCGTATGACATTAATTAGGATGGCTTTCACTTGTGAACCTTTTTCTTTTGGCGTAATATGCCAAATGTTAAATGTGGTGGCAATTTAGGGTTAGTTTGATGAAATCATTTGGATTTTGCATGCATTTAGCATTCATTTGGCCAGCCAAAACGACTCATCTGGAATTTGCCATCACTGGCCCTGTTGTTTCATTCATCTTTCGATGCATTTGCTGCGAAATTCCAGCATTACTCTTGTCTGTTTATTTCTTGGATTTTTGTTGTCGCCTGTATTTGTGATGTCTGGGTCATTGCCATTTCTAATCATCTTGTTACCAAATACCAATTTCGTGTTCTTTCTTTCTCTGTTTCCTGTGTTGGTTTTTTTTTATTACTACAATTTGACTATTGAGGTTTCATTCACACTTTGTTCCTCGTGTTTAAATTTGTCATTGTATTTTTATCACAGATTGATAGCAGCTTCTAAAATTTTAATTTAGACATTATAGTAGTTATCTTCTATTAATTTCAATTTATTTGATACTTTTCTATGGTTAGTATACATTTTAAATTGTCAATTTTTTCTTTCTGTATTTCTTTCAATTTTTAAAATAATAATTTTTAAATCTCAATTAATTGTAAAAAAGTATTATATATATTGAAATTACTTGAAAATGACTATCATATAGTATAAATTAAAGCAAAGTTTATTTTCACTTAAATATTAGGGGTCACTGGCCTTCTTTATTTCTTTGTTGCTGGCTGCCTCTTTTTTTTTTTTTTGAACAGCAACGGGAAAATATATTTATTGAACAAACAACCCCTGTAGAGCCACCTGCATACTTAGACTATATACAATTTTGTAAAGCTTGACAGGTGTTGAGTAACCAGTCCACCCACAACAATTTCACCTTTTTAAATCTATGACTGATTCAAAAGAATGAATAAAATTGGTTTTCCAACACGAAGCTGATGAATACTCATAAGTGTATCATTATTTGAGAGTTTAAATCATCATTATACACTTTAAGTATAATTAATTTCTATATTCTTAGCATTTTTTTCCACCAGATTACTATTCACACATTTTACTATTCACTGAGTCATTATTTACCGATTTACTATTCATACACGTTTTTACTATTCATTAATATTAAATAATTATTTTTTTATGTAGGTAAAATCATCACTTGGCGACCCTTCACGAGAAAAATCATATCTAGAGTTGTAGATGTTGAAACTGAGTGATTCCAAATTCATCTGAAAGCCAACACATAGATCTTCAACTATGCTTCGTTTCACGAGCTAATTTGATTGTTTTCATTGCCGAAATATGATTATAGATGAGATCATTCGTTCTTTCGTATGCTGAAAAGCAATTTTGGTAGAAAAATCATAACTTGAGCTACAGATGTCCGATTTGAATGATCAAGCTATCAATTTAAAGCTAAGGTATAGATCTACAAATATTGTGCTTTGCGAAAGAGCTAATTCAATGTGTACGGTGGTCGAAAAATTAAAAGAAGTTGCAGCCTACCATTATTGATTTGTATTTACCTACATTTTAACATTCTATTTTTACCATTTCACCCACCCCAAAACTCTATAAATAGGCACCTTGGGAGGTGGGTGAATAATTCAATTTCTTAGGCCTCATTTATGTTTTTGTATCAAAGTTAGCTTTTCTCCTTTGTTCTTGTTCTTGTTTTCAATACTAAAGTTCTGTCCAAGTTTTTTCTTCTTATTCTTCTTCTTGTTCTACCTTTAATATTTCAATTCATGTTCATTTCGTCTTTTTATATGTTGTTTACTTTTATCATGGCTAACTAATCTTTCTTTTGCTAAAGTGAAAGGGTGAATTTTTTGGTATAAACGTTATGATTGATTTGAATGGATCACAACATTAACAGTATTTTCTTCCTTAATCTATTTAACTTCCTTCCTTGTTAAGTGGGAGTCTTGATTCATCATAGTCAATCATTGACACAAAAACTACTTGATTCCCTTTATAGAACATGGCTCTGCTCGCTATATTGGAATCTTGAGTTATTGTCGACAAAGGTTGACACGATGGATACTTGAACTCATTAGCAAGCGTTGGCGTTTTAAGATCAATGAAAGTTAATACTAACTAAATTCCCCGATTAGGACCTCCTTTATATGTGGATCTCAGTTGAGTGGTAAGATGGATTAAAATTAATCATAAACGATATATTAAAAGTGGATCCCCTAACCTTAGCTATTTTATTTGAATTTGAATTTTTAAGCAACACTTGTTCACACCTTGCACCAAAATCTTTCCTTATTACAAAATCTGTAATTTGTATTTCTTAACTCACTTCCCTGTGGTTCAACACTCGGACTCCCGATATTTTATTACATACGACAACCTACACTTTGGTTACAACTGCTAGAGTGCAGCAGAAGCCATTGGAAAAGCCTATTTTTTAGTAGTGATCACCTAGCATCTGCATACCAATAACCGACCATCATTAAAAACATAGTTATTTTTAGACCTCTAAATGGTCCAGTAAGGAACATAACACACTGCCTGCCATAGTCTCTGAATCAAGCTTGGCAGACGCCTACCACCTGAATTAGATAGAGCACCCATAGTGTCCAATGGGGTAAATCCAACAAGCTACCACCAGAGCAGAACCTTTTGCCACGGGCATGAGGAAACGGTGCAGCGAGCCATGATGTGATCAACTGTTTCCTTCCCAATATGACACAATGGGCATTAATCTAGTCTCTTTACAATACTCGATCTGGCCTTTTTATTGCCAACTAAGCTGCTAGGTTTTTTTTATTTTTATTCTTTATTTTATTTTTTCTGTTGTCTTAATTCTATTTGTGGTGGGCAATTTTTGCTTTTCTTCCCCATATGGCTTAATGTTTGAGTTGCCGATTTCTAGGTTTTGGGTGTTCACAGGATGTGTACCATTGGGTTTCATTAAGATCCAACTCTACCTGCATGCCTTCAAAACCTGATCGAATCTAACCCGCATAGCAAGTGGTTCAGATCATAGTGTTAAATACCGTGGTATACCACATAGTATACCGTTTACTGTGGGTACACCGTACAAATGTTTTCTCATTTTGTCATTTTACTGTGTGGTATTTCGCAGTATATTACATACCGCTTACTTTTTGCATGCATTTTGTCAAAAAAATCGCTGTATACCGCAAATTCCGCGTTGTACGTACCACGATATTTTATTTTTTACAGCTATTTTTTTCATTTTACACCAAAAATATCATAAATATATAAAACATTAAAATATAAATAATACACATATTATAAAATAAACATTTAATTTTATTTTTTTGTTACTTTTCTTAATTAATATAAAATTTTAATGGATGGTAGCAGCTTGAAGGTCCCTATGGTATTGAACAATATCCTTCAATTGAATTTCTAGTGAATAGTATCCCAATTGAATATTTTGTACCATATATATTTTATTTATATTTGACAAATTATGATCAGAAAAATTAGAATACATATAAGATGTATAAAAATAAACTATTAAACAAATTATGTCATCTTAAAATAATATTCTAACATTTATTTTTTTACAAAAAGGGTAATAGCATGCAGCGCGGTATATTATGCGGTATATCTTAAAAATTGAGGGTGTGGTATACAAATGGTAACGGTATTTAACACTAGGGATATAGCTATGTAGGGGCGAGGAGGGGCTCCCACCCCCTAGATTTTTCAAAATTATTTATTAGTGGTAGTTAATATGATATAAAATTGTAAAAGCTTTAAAGTTGGTACTTGTCGGTAAATCATAAAATTAATTATGGGCTTTGGTAGATTTTATCATTTTTAAATGTCTTACGCAAATAGAAACTTTAGTGAGAGAATTACAAAAACTCCCAGTGGTTTGGTTTAACCTATATTTTACCCTCTCTATTTTCAGAAATCTACACTTCACACCCTCTTTTCTTTACAATATCTGACAACAACTTTTAAAACTTTAACTTAAACTGACTCATATTAATGTCCCGAAAATTTTAAGATATCTAATATTTTTTTATAACTAACTAACTATAAAAAAATACTGATATATATTTATAGGAAGAAAAATACATTTATAGAAAGAAAAAACTAATACTTTATAATATCTATTAACTACTGAAAAATATTAGGGAGATTAAAATTACTAGAAGATAACTATCGTATTGTTTAAATTATAGTTTTAGAAGCTTTTATTAAACAATGTAAAAGAAACATGAGATAAAATGTAGGTTTTCAAAAATAAAGGGGGGACAAACTATAAATTAGGGAAAAACCTTAGGGGGTAATTGTAAGTTTCCTAAATTTTAGTAGAATGAACGGCGATCGAACAATATGTTCACACTCACACCTTCGCCCTACCCCTTAAGTACGAATCCTGCCTATGTTCCTAATTAACACCTTGGCTTGGATCGATCGATAGTTATTCATTCTATAATCTATATGCAAAATACAATAGCGTTAAAATGCGACACAGGATAACGTTAATAGGCAAATTCACCAAGCAAACTAAAACAAAAAAGGGATAATTACAATTTGTCCTACAAGATTCTGGTAAAATTACACTTTATCCCATTCTGTTTCATAAATATACACTTTGCCTCCCTTCTAATACAGTTAGATTGCAACTTATGAAATCTTAATCTAGAGTATATGGTATCCATCCTCAAGTAATTTTAATCTATTTGGTACTTTTCTAATAGTTAATTGACATTTAAGAAATATTATTTTCTAGTTACAGAAAAAAATGGTAATTTAAATTATCTATTAATTGTAAAAAAAATACTATACAAATTGAAATCACTTTAAGATAAGTACCATATAATCTAAATTAAAATCAGAAATTGTTGTCAGATTGTATTAGAACGATATGAGAAAAATATGTATTTTTGAAATAGGATAAGCAAACTGTAATTTCACATAAACCTCAAGGGTAAATTGTAATTAATCTAATTAAAAATTGAAACCAGGAAACTAAATAACCAACAACAAAACTATATATATTCGGTAATATAGCATGAATAAGAGAATAATCTAAAGTAGGGTCATTGGCAATACTCAAATCCCTGGAGTTGGTAGATGGTATTCGAAGAAAAAGTTTTTTTGACTTATGTGCTTCAAGTTCATGCTGGGTTTAATGTTAATGGGAGTTTTGTGAAAGAGAGGAG
Organism: Aquilaria sinensis; assembly: GCA_005392925.1. Taxonomy (NCBI): domain Eukaryota; kingdom Viridiplantae; phylum Streptophyta; class Magnoliopsida; order Malvales; family Thymelaeaceae; genus Aquilaria; species Aquilaria sinensis. Next base: position 220,305 of record SMDT01000014.1, on the reverse strand, counting down.
AGGTGAGTATGGCAAGAGAGAGGTCAGAGCAGAAGTGAGAGTAGCAATTAATCGCTCTCTGTAACTTGATTTTAGGCTTTTTTGTGTTTAGTTTATTGCCTATTATTGTGGCATAAACTTGTGAAACTAAAGAGCAATAACTTGTTAGATAGTACTTTGAGAAGCTCAAACTTACTTCCCGCTGAACCAGAGGCCCAGAGAGTTGAATAACTTTTAGAATATCAATACCGCCGTCTTCACCACTCGGGCCACCTGCATGATCTTCTCCACCAACCATCAAGGGTCGAGGCAGTCATGTAGTTAGGGGTGCCGGGAGGTACCACCGCACCTTCACATATATGGAAAACATAAATTATAAGTACATTAGTAAAAATATATTTATAAAAAAAGTTACTAATATTATCAAAGTAGTTTATTTTGTTCTTCAATATTCATATAGAACATTTTTTATTCTCAACAATGTTAGAATAATTTACTTGTAAAATAATAAATAAAGATGGAACTTCAAAAAAGCTCATAATTTTTAAAATTTATTCTAGTTTCATACTCAACTTTTACGTAGAACAAATTATCTTCACATAAATTTTTTAGAACATGAAAATCTCTGCCACAACATAGGAGTGTATATATGTGTGTGTACATATAACTTAACCGTAACCTATCATGTCGATAACTCTTTTTTTTTTCTTCCACGTTCTCTACCCTTTCTTTCTTCCGGTTTTATGTTTGTTCTTCTTTTAATTAATTCTTCCTATTTTTTTCTCTTCTTATAAACAGAGCCTTTATACTACTAGGCTTCTAACTCGTTTCCCTTCCTTTGTTTATTTTTCCCTCTTTAATTACCTCCACGCTAGCAAGTACTTTTTTCCCCCCTCACTTGTGTTTATTTTATTTCCGCCTATTTATTTGTTTTACTTGATCTTTTTTCCCCTTTTTTTTTCTTAACAAAACTACACAAAATTATTAACAAACCTACAAGGTTGAAAATTGGGAATATTACAACCTTCATCCCTTAAAGTAAGTTCATCCCTAAAACTTACTTGCAGTACTTTGTATATGTCTTTTCCTCGTGGTTTGTACACTCAATATAAATAAATCTTAGTGAAGATCAAGAAACTAAAATAGGAACAAATGCAGCATTAAACTTTTATCTATAAAATATGTATTTAGATCCATTAGGTTTATTTTTTTTTTCATACAATTATATAGACATTAGGAATAGATGATTAATAGTTGCACCTGCTTATTGATTTTCTGGCTCTAACCACCTGAGAAATGTCGAACTTACACAAGCGTGTGTATGGCAGGCCTTCAGTTGGGGGGTGTGTGACAAGAAAATTTAAAATTAATGTGTATAGTGTGTTCGAATTCCCATTGTGTTTTCTTTTCTAGCAGTTACAAAGAAACAGCAAATGGAAGAAATTATAAAGACTTACCGGGAGATTATGCACATGTAAGGGATATGGTAAATGAGGGGCCAATACTCTCCGATATCCTCTTTGCACTTGGCTCCCAAAAGAGGACATTCTTCCAACTCAAAAATTTCAAGTGAGGGAGGAAAATAGAAATCTTTTGGTAAGTACTCCAGCCTTGGGCATTTATGAAATTCTAATATTTTAAGAGAAGTGAGGTCTCGGAGGAGGCCCGGTGGCAAGGATTTCCACTCCTTCATCCAACCCAATGTCAAATCAATTAGATTCGATGGAAGCAGCAGGCCATCAGGTGGAGGTATGTGGGAAATGGTCAATCGTTGAAGAGAGGTGAAGCGGTCCAAGCCCCATAGCTGCATCTGCTGCTTTATACTCTTACATTGAATGTCGAGCTCCCTCACATTCGGGGGCAAACCGCATTCTGGGAAAGACTCAATCGTCAGACAATCTTCAATTGTCAGTAGTTCAAGAGATGTGAGGTTGCTTAGTACTGGTAAGGCCTTCAGAGTTTCTAAGCTTCCCAAACTGAGGCGGACAAGAGTATGGGGCAATCCGCCTTCTGGAAAAAACTCAATCATCAGGCAATCTATAATTGTCAATATTTCAAGAGATGTGAGGTTGCTTAGTACTGGTAGGGCCTTCAGAGTTTCTAAGCCTCGCAAACTGAGGCGGACAAGAGTATGGGGCAATCTGCCTGCTTCTAGAAGAGACTCCACCTTTGGACAGCTTTCTATGGTTAATTCTGTGAGACACTGGACGCTGCGGAATGCTGGCAATGCCTCTAGATTCTTGAACCCTGTTATCTCAAGTTTCTGAATATTACTAGGAAATGCGATGCCATTATCAGGGAAGAGCCTTGATCTCTTATCTGAACTTGAACCTTCAATCTTCAAACTTGTGAGATGGTCCAGTTTTTTCTCCCCCAAAAAGCATGAGGTTCTCAAATTATCACAACTGCAAATCTGAATTTCTTTAAGCATGCTTCCAGCTTCAGGGATTATAGCCTCAAGTTCAGTCTGTAAGTTTGTGCAGTTGGATATACAGAGTGATTTAAGCGTCACTGGCAACCTACCTGGGGGAAATGATTCAAGACGAGGGCAGTTTTCTATTTCTAAATTTTCAAGCCACGTGGAGGAACTCCTCTCATCGTCATACATGATTTCCCATGGAAGACATTCTAAATTTTCACATTCCTCGATCTTCAAACTTTTAGTCATCACACACAAGGAATCAAGCATAGCCTGTTCAATCCCTTTGGGTAGGCAAATGGGGTCTGAGAGCCTTATTAAAGTCAGGCCGCGAAGAGAAGTGACATCAACCATGCTACTGAGAACAGCCCCACCACAATCTCCTATTGTCAAATGGTCAAGTGATGGGAGGCTTACCTTAGTAGGTCTTAATACTGGACAGTCCTGAATTTCAAGACTGGTTAGGGAACGCAAGTTCTCAGGTAAGTTGCCTACGAGCTTGGGGCAGTGAGAAAGGCTAAGATTTTTAAGACATGGGAATATCCCACTAGTTTCACCATCACCACCATCGAAACACTTCCACTCCACCCAAGCTTGCATATCGTTAAACTCCAGAGTTTCTAATGACTGAAAACTGCTATTTGAAACAAAAGAATCCTCAATCCCGAAAAATTCCAAGCCCACTACTTGCACGCTTTTCATGCCAGTTATGATCAAAACTGCAAGGGACGCTAATTTCCCCACCGATGGCAATGAAGTAATTTGCACACAGTTGCCAATTTCAAGACGTGTCAAATTAGGTAATAATGATGGATCACCGACCCAAGTAGGAAACCTATAATCTCCGTAGCCGTCGAATTTAAGTGCTTTTAGGCTGTGGTGAGGTTTCAATTGGTTCAACACCTGCATTTCCCTACTTTCACTTATCCCAATATCTGAATCACGGCTCCACGACAAAGACAATTGCTTTAGAACAGTGTCTGAAATATATAACGCCCCAGCATCTGGAATAACTGCAACATTTTGCGGATTTTTAATGGATAAATCACCGTAAAGATGGGGCAAGAATATTAACTCAAGAACTCTATCCGAAACCACAGGAAATTTGGATAATAATATCTGGAGATTCGTTAGCTTGATTATTCCTACTGGTATGCTTTCCAACTTGGGGGTATCTCTGATATCAAGAAAACAAAGCTCTAACAAATTACCAATTGCAGCTGGTAACTCTATGAGCTGATTGCATCCTCTTAAAATTAGTGTTTGCAAGTAGATGAGAGAAGTCAGTGATTCAGGTAGTGATTTGATGAGGTTGTCAGATAAATCAAGATACCTCAACTGTGTCAAATGACTTATGAAATCCAGTACCTTCTCTAGACCATGCTGACTTAGACATAAAGTCCTTAAGCATGTAAAATCAGGCAGTAATTCACGGAAGATTCTCTCAGATATGTAATGGAAGTAGCCATGATCCAACACAAACCACGTTCTCAATCTCTTGACTTCCTTGAGCGCTTCAAATCTTTTCCAAGTACTGCTAAATTGAGAAGCGAAAGAAAAGTGGCGAGCTTTCTCAGAAATTGCAGGTTGTAATTTGTCACTATCCAAATAACGAGGCAAATGAGAGCATGATTCTCCAGCAATAGACTGAGCTAGATCATGTATCAGATCATGCATCACAAAGAGCGACTTATGAACACTTGATTGTTGAAAAAAGGCTCTCGATACCAATTCATGGAAAGCCTCATGACATAGGCCGCTCATTAACTTGGTCCCGCCAAGGTGCTTTAAAAATCCTTCAGCCATCCATAGCATAATGAGTTAATCCTTGTCAAACCCATAGTCCTTTGGAAACATTGCACAATAAACAAAGCATCGCTTCAAATGAGAAGGAAGATGATGGTAGCTTAATCTCAAAGCTGGAATGATGTTGCTCCTCTCTTTTGGTAATTCCCATATTTTGCTAATTTACCATATGTTCCCAATATTGCGAATCATAATTGCCACGCAGGAGTCCGCCAAGTGTTTTTGCTGCTAGCGGCAATCCCTTACATTTCTTTACAATTTCCTTCCCAATTTTTCCAAGGTGTGGGTGTGCCTCAAAATCTTCTACATCTAATGCATGTCGGGTAAACAATTGCAAACATTCATCATTTGTCAACGTCTGAAGAGCATAAGAAGGAATATGACCCATTGACATGAGCAATGCCACACTTTCGTTACGAGTAGTGACAATTATTTTAGATCCAGCTGCCCCTGCAAGAAAAGGCTTCCGCAAAATATTCCATTGCTCATAACTTTCGTTCCACACATCATCTAAAATGAGCAAAAACTTTCGCTTACCCAACGACCGTTCTAACTTTGTCTGAAGAAAATTTAACTCACCATTGATGTCAAAGCTACTTTGTGTTATTTCTTGCAGAATAGATCGTGTCACCCTGAGAATGTCCAACTCCTCGGACACGCACACCCATGCTCTTAGGTCGAACCGATCCTTGACAACCCTTGGATCGTTGTAAACAAGCTGAGCAAGAGTCGTCTTGCCAAGCCCTCCCATCCCAACTATTGGAATAACACAAACACCGGGATCATCTCTTAGCAATAAGTTCACGATGGCCTCTCTGTCTCTCTCTCTCCCATAAACATGAGGCTCAACCAAACAAGTTGAAGGCACCCTATCTATGAGACTGCCGGGTCTTTGACTTTTTTGTGAGATTTGCTGAAAATTAAACTCGATCCTCTTTCTGTCAAGTTGCTGTAGCTTGCTCGTTACCTCCCTAATCATGGGAATCAAGGCAGTGAAATTAGGCACCGAGTTTGGTCGGCTTGAAGCCCCATGTCTGGGCCTTTTACATGGCTTACTGCTGTTTGCTCGAGCATCCACCTGCAACTCATTGGTTTTCACCGCGAACTCGAACCGATCAAAGACGTCCTCCATGTCAAAAGCCAAGTCTTTGAGGTCAGAGAGCCAGGTCTCAACCTCAATATCTGCAATTTGCTGCTCCTCTGCATGATCAAGCACGGCTTGGATTCGGGGAAGCAAGTGCCTCCACTCAGTCAGCTGGGATTTGACTTCGACTTCGTTTTGTTTGTTGAAGAGACTCCGTAGCCCAGAGATAAAATCCAACCTTTCGAAAATCGATCCGAAAAGAGATGACAGGAAAGCCTCCCCTACAAATCCCGCAACAGCTTGCATTTTGTATTCTACAAGATATAACAATCTAACACTGTAAGTCACTTGCCCAGTGAGAGAGGGAGGGGCTGAAGAAACATGAAGCAAGATTCTATTCCGTTTCCAAGTTAAAAAAACGCTGTTTAAACAAACAGAAAAGACTAAAGAGAAAAGAAAAAGAAAAAGAAAAAGAGTTGAACTGAAGTTGTGAAACTAGACCATACCTTCTGCTCGTGCTTTGGATGTTCAAGATCAATCCGCAACCAGACCTTGCTTTAGCTGAAGCAAGAGAATCGAGACGAGTGAGGCTAGGAGGAAAGAAGCTTTTGTGGTTCATCAGCAGAGAGATCGGCGAGAAGCGAAAAGAGAAAGCATGAGAGATGAGAGCTACCGGTTTCACTTGATTGATTTCTTTTGATTTATTTTGGGTTCTTTTGGGAAGGGCGGCTTTAGTGCTAAATTTCCCTTCATTTCTATTTCAAATCTGAAGTTTATTTGTTTTTCTAAGTGGGTCTTTAAATTCCACAACCGTTAGCTTTAAAACTTTTCATCATTGTGGTTGACTGAGAGTAAAATGATAAATGATGGTAATTATCTAACATCAACTTGTTTAAATTCTATTCTAATGTACGTGATAAGCTTATATTTATTATATTTATTTCTTTCATATTTAGTATGTTTTAATATGTTTTGAACCTTAAATATATATTTTGAGTATGTTTTGTAGCTTAGTGCATATCTGGATTTAATTGATTGAAATTGAATTTAATTTGCCATTTTACAAGTTTTAATTTGGTTGTGCTCTTTCAGGATATTGACAGATTGGTGATGTTCCGGTAGAAAAATTATATCTTGAGCTACAGAGATCGGAATGAAGTGATTCTTGATTCATTGAAAAGCTAACATCTGGAGCTACAAATCAGATTCAGACCATGAAACCCAGTTTGCGAGTTAAGAGGGTCAAATTCAGCTTCAAAGTCGCGATTTGCGAGTCACCGCCAGTTCAGAAGCAGTTGCGGTATTTTGGGCATATCTTTGGCTGTAAATGTCCGTTTTATGCGATTCAGGTGTCGTTTCGAAGATAAGAAAGAGATCTACAACTTTTATTCTTTGAGTTTTGAGAAATAATGGCTGAATCAAGGTCGAATATCAGCTTGAAGTTGCTGTTGCTGTTCTGGAGCATTGTTTGGCTGACAACTTAGAAATCCTTATAGTTATTTTGAACCTTTTTATTTTTTTGGGGTACTTTTGTAACAATATAAAAAATTTAGGGAGTTTTTATGAGTTTAGCCATAGGTTTTAGTTTTTTTAGGTTTTTAAGTTGGCTGCCGCCACCCTCCTGGCGCCGGATCTTCTCTTTTTCGCTTTTAGTTTTTTTTCAATTGTTCTTTGTTTCTCTTCCGATCATGGCCAAGTAATTTTCTGGTTCAGTTCTAGGGATGATTTCCATCGCCAACACCGGTTGTGAAGATTGATTCTTCTTGCTTAAACTTTCTTTAAATTCAAATATTTACTTCATTATTGTTCAGATTTATTGCAATTAATTTTCTTGTCCTCGCTTGTTGAATTGGTTCTGAAATTGCAAATCTGCTTGATTTTCTTTCAACCGCTTAGGTGAAGAATTCAATTAGAAGCAAGTGAATTGATTGGAGATTGCTTTTATTTCTGGTTAGTTCATACGAAGAAGTAAGACAGGTTAAATTATTCAAGCTTTTGGATTGTTGTCTGGAATAAACTTTTTGGGTTAATTGTTCTTAATGCTAGTTTTGAGATAATTAGAAATTGCTTTTCAATATCTGGTTACTCAAAATTAAGAAATTAATCTGAAGCTTTTTCTGATTAATTTTACTGCTGAATTCTTAGGGTTCTTTTTAGCTTTAAAGAGAGTCCTGTTTATTTGCTTGAATTGAAGAAATATTTTCTTTCGATGATCAACTGCGTGATTGGAATGGATAATCAACCCTGAACTGAGCGTTTTTAGTATTAGTTAATTTCATTTTGATTCTACAGTTAATTTATTTCAGCTTTTAATTGAAGAAACCCCCCCAATCTTTTATTTCAGTTTTCTGCCAGGAAGCTTTCAGTAAAGAAAAAAAAAATCTCCTTTGGGATTCGACCTGGTTTTCACTGCTAGACTATAAATTTATTTATTCTTAGTTGTTAGGGATACCAGAATTATTTTTTGCGGTTTCGACGATCGACCAGTACGCAACGACTATTTTGAAATTAAAGGAGTCATTTAATTTATCTATTTTTTATCCTTATAAATCATGTTTTTGTTCATTAACTATTTTATAGTAAAATATATTCTATTGTACGCAATAATTATTATGTATCTTTTAAAAAAATACCAAAATTTTCAAGATTTTTTCTAAAAAGAATCTAGTTTCCACTGTCAGCACCCTAGTCTCATCACCACAGTCTCTCTGTCTCTGTTATCCGATCTCCCCACCTCTATTTAAGTAAGAGGAAAAGAAAAAAAGAGAGTCTAATCACAAAAGATTTATGAAGTTTGTTAAAAATTATATGAAAATATGATTACCTTAAAATTTTAAAATATGTTACTTTTAATATTTTCTATAGTACTTCTTACGAATAATGATATATTCATTTCTAATTTAAAATTTTAGTAGTATATCCAATCTATTTTAACATATTAATGAGATATTGGATAAAAAAAAATATAGTGGTCACATCCGACTTAAAATATTAGTAATAAATTTAATATTTTGATAAGATTTTAAGACATGATGTACTCTCACTTCTTATGGTCAAGTCTAACCTTTTTACTTATTACTTATGCATTTGTTTTTAGTTTTTTCATTTTTTTAACACTTGGTCAAGTCTTCAAGTTCACTTGCGAGGAAGTTTCATAATATTTTGCCAAAATTTTAAGATATGGTCTTCTCTCACTTCTTATGGTCAAGACTAACTTTTTTACTTATACATTTTTTTTAGTTTTTTAATGTTTTTAACGCCTAGTCAAGTCTTCAGGTTCACTTGCGAGGAAGTTTCATATGAGCATTATTGCAACCAGAAATAAAGGACGATGGAATTATTGGTAGGGACATTAGACATGTGCATGATCCATGACTTCTGGCTCTGGGACCGTAGCTGTGTCATCAAGAATTCAGAAGCGCCATTGTCAGATGGTCGAACTGTATACTAGGGCAGAAATGCACCTTTGATCCCTCAATTTTGTTGACTCAAACAAGTTAGTCCTTAAAGTTTAACTCAATATAACTTAATCCTTTAAGTTTTCAAAGTTGAGTGAGTTAGTCCCTTAGCTACCTGGGAAAATTACAAATCCAGTCCTAACTTCTCTTATTTCAACAAATGCACTTTACTTACACCCAACTATGCCAATATGCGATAAAAAAATTCAGTAAATTGCTAGCCACATGTTTAATTAATTCAATTATTTACATGATTTAAATTAAGTTCTGAAAAATTACATGATATTTTAAAGAAATTTTTAAAACAACTAATGGTTTATATTTTTATTTTTTAGGAAATCTAATTTTGATCTTTTTGAAAACAAAAAAAATAATTTTTTGACTCAATCTACTTTCACTTGGATTATGATTTTTCTTAAAGAATGATTATTTCTTAAAATCATCTTTTGAAAAGGCCAAATCATAGGAAAATCAAACCAAGTAAGAGAAAAAGGAAACCCAGTTCATCGGTTGAACATGGCTCTTCAATCAACGAAGCATTGAACATAATCCTCTTATCCTCCTCACCGGCTCGTGTTGAACGTGGCCTTATCCTCCTCACCGGCCCTCCCATTACCCCCTAAGAAATTCAAATTGGTTGGCGTCTATTCGCGATGATTTGTTTGAAATTGTCAAGATTAATCATCGTCATTCTTGGCCATCATCGGTTTCTCTCTCGCAATCAGGCTTGGGGCGGGATTGAAGGGTTTGATGGGTCAGAGAGTTGTGGGCATCGAGGATGTAGGAGATGGTCATCAGTTGTCAATTCCGCATACCCATTGCGAATGGTCGTCAATTCCGCATACGTAGGGTAGAATTCGTTTCGATTGTAGGTTTCATTTCCTTTTAATCCCTCTATTCTTTTGCTTCTTTCTTCTTCTCCCAGATCATCTCTTTCAGAAAAGGTAGCATGATCACCCTCAACAGAGTAGAGGTGGGATACGGGCTTGGGCCTGGGTCGAGGAGGACCGGGAAGGGCTCGGCACTAGGCAGGGCTTGACATTTTTTTTGCACAAAAAAAAAATTAGAAACATAATTAATTATTTATGTGATAAATATTTTTAAGAAAAAATACTACATCCGGTGTAAGTTTTACTAAGTTAAAAAACCAAATGACACTTACAAATAATCGGAATGAGCCTTACATTTTGAAATGAAAAAACATTCCGAAAATGATGAAAAATAGAAACCTATGATCTGTGCTTAAAGCATAATCAGATCAAATACAAACTTTATGTATGATTGAAAAAAAAATGTTAAGTCTCGGTATCGGATATTACCTCCTCATCCGAGCTCTTTTTGGTCTTGTTACCGGAGTGCTACAAGGCCCCAATTGCGATTGTACATGTATACTTCTACCGCCTCGGGTGTCAATCTTGATCGTTTCTCTGATATTACTCACTTTCTTGCATTAAACGCTGCCTCGGATGATACGGTGGAAACTGGAACAGCAAGAATCTCTTGTGTGATTATCGGCAAGATCGGTAACCTCGATCTCTTTTGTTTCCACCATTCCAATATGTCAACCTTACTTGCCTCGAATGATGTATTGAGATAGTCATCAACCTCAACTAATCCTAATGTCGTCAGTCGGAGTCGTTTGAGCATTTGGAGGGTCGGGTTGAATCTTGAAGAGATTGATTTCCTTGGAGGCTCGGTTTGAGGAGATTCGGATCTTACCTTATCCGAATGTCGCTCACAATATAACTTGTATAAAGAATGCAAGTACTCGGAAACAGTAGTAGACATAATCAAAACATTTATATGAGACATTTCTAAATAAGTATGAAAAATTCCTTCAAGTAATGTTGTTGTGCCCGTTAATTTGACATATGGGTCAAGCAAAGAAACAACTAAAAAAATAGGTGGAATGTTTTCAAAATATTGAAGCTACTTAGCCCGCATAGCTTCGACATTTGGTTTTAACAACTCATCATCTTTAAACTGATGTAAAGCATATATAATGCTCACTAAATGAAGCAAAACTTGATGAATGGTTGGGTAGTAAATACCAGAGAAAAATTCAGTAGCCTCGTAAAAAAACTTTAGCAATTCACCGATTTTGGAACATTTTTACCAAACTTCAGTCGTAAGAAATTCACAGCCCATTTTTAAGTTTATGAAATGCGTCAACAAAATTTACATATAGGAAAGCATCTTGCAACATCAAATATGTAGAGTTCTAGAGGGTTGGGCAATCTAATTTAAACCATTTCCAAGAAAACTCTTTTTGATTTTTAAAACAAAAGCTTTTAAATTCACGAAACACAACAAGTCTTGATTTCAAATACGTCAATAAGTTCCAAATAGGCAAATTTTCATTTTGAAGAACTTTTAAAATCTTTTGCACACAAAAGTTCAAAATATGACATATACATCTAACGTGAAAGAACGCACCGTTGAGAAGTGGTTTCAATATTTGACTTAAAAGGCGAGCGGCAACATCATTGTTTGAAGTATTATCAAATGAAATGCACAGGACTTTATCAGTACAAAAATAATCATGTAATGTTTTTAAGATGCAATTGAATATGTGATAACCACTATGATCAGTTTCAATGACCCTAAATGAAAAAATTCATTTTTGCATAATCCAATCAGAATCAATCCAATGAAAAGTAACACAGTAAAATGATTGACCTATAGGTGATGTCCACATATCAAAAGTGAATGTCACACAATGATCAATAGCAGAAAAATAGGTTTGCAAATCTGACTTTCCAACTTCAAAGAATCTAAAACTTTCTTTCCTAGCAATTTTCCTATACATTTTTTTAAATGCAGGATTTAATTGTAATTTTATCCAAGATTCTAGATGCACATCTTCAGCTTATGAAAAAAGTTTTTCAGTAAGCATCATCCAATTTACTATATCTTCTCCATAAGATTATTGGTTAAAATGAAAAATACCTGGCCTGCCGGTGCCAGTTATAGACCCAAGTTGTGTTTGTCCTCCAGAACTAGTGCCGACACTAGGGATGATGTTAGGATGTTGAATTTCAATATGTCGCTTCAGCGTTCCAGTGTCGGAATTCTTCTTATGCACCAATTTTTTACCACAATGTTTGCATTTCCCGTATCTCGACTTTCCTTCATGTTTGAGCTCATAATGCTCCCAAACCCAAGCAGTTAGTCTCGAGGATTTACCTTATCCTTGAGTTTCCTCCACGACAGGTCCATGGTTGGCGTCAGTTGTGTTGATAGATTCCCCGCCACCATTGCATCCAACTCTTCAACTTCATCATCCGATAATTGATCATCGAGTACCAAATCGTAATTCATCATATCAATTTCAGTATCATCATCGTGCAACTCTTCAATTGATATGCCTTTATCGATGGGACAAGAATGGCGATAGAACAAGCCTCGGAGGCTAGTGGTGCGGGAAGATGAACTCTCTATTACCTTGCCCTTTCCTGTTGAAGCCATGAATCACAAACTAATAGTCATGATTAATGCAAAATTAAGATGGGATTATGAAAATATTATGGCGAGATTAGAAATAAATTTAGAAGAAATTAAGAAAAAAGCTTAAATGCTTGAGATCCAAGGAATTGCAAGAGAAGAGTGCGGCTGTCCTTTTGGGAGGCTAGGGCAAGAAGCTACGAATTTCTCACTAAAAGTTGTATTTATAGTGAGACTCAATTTCCAGGCCTAATGGGTTTCAAAGCCCTAATCCAATTAGGCTTTAATTTTGGGCTTAATAATGACTTAACTTTTGGGCCCATTATTAATACGAAATTATTGTGAAACCATAACCCAAATAATTAGCCCATGCACTCTAATGATCCAAATAGCTCTATGTGTGTGACCTAATAGACTCTTACCACGTTGGCAATGATCATAAATCACATTTATGATCATAAGCAATGAGCGGTGTCTAGCAACACATCATTGCTACTAAAGTGACAAGATTGTCGGTGATTCGACTAAACATTATGATCATTACCCCTATATGCATTGTCCATTTATCCAAGATATCAAGACTAAGCACGAGACATAGAATGTATCACACTTGTATAGCCCAATCTTTGGTTTCTTGATTATCGAGTAGACTAACTTAAACTGATGACATTGATATCGTGTATCAACTCATCCAAGCATGGCCATGCATTTTTCTAAGTCTCACTCTATCAAGGGGCCCGAAGATATCACTCCCGTTACATAGGAGGGACAAATCCTATCTTGATCATACAAATTCCTCTCCATGATATGTTACATACTGAATGACCTCCTTCAAGTTCACTTAGTCACGAGCAACAAAGGGAAGTATCAAAGTATGTGACTCACATGTAGGGAACCTTGATGATCTTAGGTCAAATGACTACATATACCATGATCACTATGAGAATCACTTATGACATTCATATAACGATCCATGTAGTATTCTCATGGTGGGTCGGTTCAGTAACAAGTTCTCCAACTTGTACCTATATGTAGACTACATATCTCATATTATTCTCCACATATGCTAGTCGTTATGTATCATTGAAACCCGCTCCACAATAATACTAGACTGGGGACATTTAAGAATATCATTATTCTAAGGTTACAATTATGTTTATTACGTTATGCAGAAACAAAATAACAAACATAATTACTAGATTAATGCCTTAATAAAATATCATGACTCAATGTACCAAAAATACAATAATTTCATGGCTTTTGGGCACAAAACTAACAATCTCGCACTTACACTAAAAGCCAATCATCCACGTATCTAATACCGATGGACCTAGAATGGCTATCATGCTTCTGCTGCGTAAGGGGCTTTGTCAGTGAATTAGCAATGTTGCTGTCTGTCAAAGTCCTGCATATCCTTACTTCACCCCTCTCGATGATCTCCCTGATGAGATGATAGTATCAGAGTATGTGTTTGGAGCGCTGGTGAGATCAAGGTTCTTTAGCTTGTACGATTGCTCCATTGTTGTCATAGTAGAGCTCTATCGGGCCAGCAATACTTGGAACCATTACAAGTTCAGTGATGAATTTGTTGGTCCAAACTACCTCCTTCGCAGCATTAGAGACGACAATGTACTCAGATTCTGTTGTAGAGTCAACTACTGTCTCTTACTTTGAACTCTTCCAGCTCACAGCACCACCACCGATACAAAACACATAACCAGATTGTGGTCTAAAATCATCCTTATCGGATTAAAAGCTTGCATCGGTGTAACCCCTTACAACGAGCTCATCTTCACCTCCAAAGACCAAGAATGCATACTTAGTTCTTCGTAAGTACTTAAGGATGTTCTTAACAGCTGTCCAGTGACTTTCACCGGGGTTCGCTTGGTACCTACTCGTCATGCTCAAGCCATATGAGACATCGGGACAAATACATATCATGGCATACCTGATAGATCCAATTGCTGAGACATATGAAATTTTATTCATATGCTCTCTCTCCTCAGGTGTACTCGGACACTGAGATCAAGAAAGAGTTATATCATGTGACATGGGCAAGAATCCTTTCTTGGAATCTTGCATGATAAACCTTTTTAGCACCTTGTCAATATATGTACTTTGACTTAGGCCAAGAAGCTTTCTAGATTTATCTCTATAGATCCTGATGCTTAACACATAGGCTGCTTCACCCAAGTCCTTCATAGAGAAACATTTCCCTAGCCAAGTCTTCAGAGACTGTACCTCAGGAATGTCATTCCTGATGAGTAGTATGTCATCTATATACAACACTAAGAAGACAATAGTGCTCCCACTAACCTTCTTGTAGACACAAGGTTCATCTTCATTTTTTATAAAGCCAAACTCTTTGATTGCTTCATCAAAATGAAGATTCTAACTTCAAGAAGCTTACTTCAGTCCATAAATAGACCTTTGCAACTTGCACACTTTATTGGCATTCTCAGGAGTGACAAAACCCTCAGGTTGTGTCATGTACGCATCCTCAAGTAACTTTCCATTTAGGAATGCAGTTTTGACATTCATTTGCCATATTTCATAATCATAGTGTGCAACAATAATGAACAAAATTAAGATGGATTTAAATATAGCAACTGGTGAAAAAAGTTTCATCATAGTCAATACCATGAATTTTTTTGAAACCTTTTGCAACCAGTCGTCCTTTAAAGGTAATCACATTGCCATCCATGTCAGTTTTCTTCTTAAAAACCCATTTGCATCCTATGGGTTTCACCCCTTTAGGTGGGTCAACCAAAGTCCATACTTGGTTTTCATATATGGATTCCATCTTGGATTTCATGGCCACTAGCCACTTCTCAGAGTCAGGCCCAGACATAGCTTGTTGATAGGTTATGGGCTCATCCTGATTCATGAGCATTACATCACCAGTGTGAGTCACGAGAAATCCATATCTCTAGGCTCATGCCGAATCTTACTAGACCTACGTAGGCTCTGCGCTATAGAAACAAACTCTTGACCCACAACATCTTATGGTGTCTGTTCAGGTTCCATTTCAAGTTTGATATCTCCTTGTTGTTCTTGAATTACTTCAAGTTCTACTTGGATGGTGCCCATGTAGAGTTCTTGAGAGGCATTGCCAAACCCCTAAGTGTCAAGGTACGTGCTCTAAGTGAACTTCTTTCATTTTCCAAAATACCATTGATTTTTGGTCTTGTTTATTGCTTAGCACAACAGTTTGCAGGTGAACAACAAGATTGATCCGAACGAGCTAGTAAAGCTCATTTAGATCTTGAACCCCCACAATAAACCTGGTAGACTTAAAATCATTGTGAGAATAAGTGCTGATAACCTAAAAGTCAAGCTCCCACATTTGGTCAGGGCTGTCCAAAGGGCAGGATAGATTGTCACTTGGGTATGTGATCCAGTGCACGATAACACCATTAAGGCACCATGTGGATGCAGGACACGTGCCTTTGATTCAATATTGGTAATCATTGACGCTCTCATTACTAGTTTAGCAAGTGATTTTCATATGAGCAAGGATCCATTTACACTGGTGTAAGAGTTAATATTGGCAGGGCGAGGTGGAAGCGTTCTTTGATGTCCATGACCAAGAAGGTAGCCATCCTTAAGGCATCCATTTGGAAATGACCGGGTAGAATGTGACCGAGTGCGTTGGAGGATCCCAAACTATAACATTCGACTTAGCTCCTGGTATCACACACACTGTGACCCCCGGCTCAATGCCTTGCAATTTCTTGAGCTGGCCTTCATCATTGTTGAACGAATAAGGAAAAAGAAAGCCTTTTTAGCTGATCCATAATGAGATTTAGAAGTGTTATAGGTTTAAAATTATTGACAAAAATAAAACAATCAATTAAAGCTATTATTATTGGTGGGCACATGGATATGGGCCGTCGTGTTAAGTTTTGAACAAAATTGTTATGTTTTGATGATAATTTAACTATTATATTTAAAAGTAGTACATACCTAACAACGATACGCACGCACGCACACACACACACTAGTTGTGTAATGTTCTTCGAATGTAAGTAATGTACATGTAATGGAATCAATTAGTTAAAATTTTAAAACATTAAAAGTATTAAAATTTTTATTAATTAAATAAAATTATTTAATAATATGTTGCAAAAAAATTTCTTTAATAAATTTATCAAAACAAGGATCATAGGAATAATAAGTATACTGTTAGTTTTTATTTGAAATAATATATGGTACTATATTGTATCCAAGTTAAAAAAAGAAAAACAAAAAAAATTGGTAACATAAAGAATAATATATAGTTAAGTTTAGTCGATAGCCTCTAACCTTTAGTTTATCTACTTTCTTGTCATCCTTAACCTAGTAAGTGTTTTTTTTTGTTCTCAAATCTATTAACTCAAAGTAATCATGTAAAATAATTTTTTTAAAAATTATTTTAAACTGTTTGATAATTTCTCTCTAAGAAATTTAAATTGGGCAATAATTTTTTTCACAATTAAATAAAAATTTAAATTATCATTTTTTTCACTATATGAAATAGTTATTGTACACAATGTATGCATTTATTATGTAATAAATTTTGGTTGGGTTAATGAATTATACCTTGTGGGGGACCAAATTAATTTTTTTTTTTTTTTGGTTTAGAAAGAAAAGAGAATGATCAAAAGTTTGGGATGAAATTTAAACTTCATAAATCATGGATGCTTGAAGAGTTTAGTTTTTCAGTGTTAATAGCATATGTTAATAGTACATTTTACCTAATTTAAAACGGAAAAAAAATTTATGGTTATATTAGTGGCCAATAATTTTCTTGGGGCACGTACCTAACATCTAATTTTCTTTTTGATTTAGTCTTGAATATTATTTGCTATCCTCATAGATTGAAGGTTAGACCCCAGAAAGTTTACTCTTATACCTATTGCAATATTATTTGAGTATCAAAGGTAGCTATTTTCCCAAAAATGATGTAGTTCTCAAATCACATGTGTGGGTTTGTTTTCCCTTTCTACTATAGTTTCACGAATACTAATATTGCTACAATTAAATTTACAATATCAAATTTTAGTCTCTTTAAATGGTTAAATCACTTTGAAAAACAAAAAACTAGGGTGTCTCTAATACTAATATGAAGCTAATTAAATTGAAGATATCAAACTTGGGTCGAATTTAAAAAGAAAAAATAACATAATTCTAAGGTAAAATGGTCAAGTCATTTAGGAAAATAAATT
This sequence comes from Aquilaria sinensis, assembly GCA_005392925.1. NCBI lineage: Eukaryota > Viridiplantae > Streptophyta > Magnoliopsida > Malvales > Thymelaeaceae > Aquilaria > Aquilaria sinensis. The sequence continues at coordinate 202,908 of SMDT01000014.1, read as the reverse complement.
CGAGTTTATATTCACTCTAATAAATAACCACGATAATTGAAAATGAACACCAATTTTTTTTTTAAAAAAAAGTATAAGGTTAACATATCTGTAAGGGTTTAATTGTGATTCAAATTAGATTTAACAATAAATTTCTTTAAATCAAAATATTGCAGTTTATAAAATATAGTATTCAAGGGTTTTATAAATATTAATAAAAATTGAATTGTGTGCCGTTGCAAAAGTGTCAACATATGATTTTTTTTTTTTTTTTGTACAGGAGAAAATTAGATCGCACTAAGGCCTAAGCCAAGAAAAACCATGAACATCTCCCAAAAGGAGCATCCCCAAACAACCGGGAGGCAGCTAGAAAACTTGGAACTCTATGCTTAAAGAGTGCCCCAAATTATTTAAGTAGCCTACACAAGTGTACCCCTCATGTAGCGTGTGGCCAATATTAAAAACTGAAAGGTGTGCCATTAGATTAGCATAGTCTTGGATAACAACACTATATGGGTGTGAGGAACACTTCTCATTTATTAGCCTAACAGCAACTTGAGAGTCGGACTCGACCACACATGTAGACGCATAATATTGACATAGAAGTTGAAGGCCCACGCAAATTGCCATCAACTTTGCCAAGAGAACAGAAGACTGTCGAAGCTTGGCCACAAAATAAGAAACAAATTACCCTTGGTCATTTCTTATAAGCCTTCCGTAGGCCGCCTCATTACCCCGAGCAGAATTATCACAATTCAATTTTAGGAAGCTCGGAGGAAGGTGATGCCACATCATCCATTTAGGCATAGGGATGAAAAGTGGGTGGGTTTGGTCAGGTTTAGGTTTAATTGGGTTAATATGAATTAGGGTCTAGGTTGGGTTATTTGGGTTCAGGTTGATTTTAGGTTGAGTGAATTTTGGGTTCGGATTATATTGGGTCGGGTTTATTTGGATTTGGATTCAACACAGGTCGTGTTGATTCCAGTCTCAAGTAATTTCAGATCAAGTTTCAATCCAAACTCAAGTTGTTTAGCCAAGTTTATTGGGGATACTAGTATATATGCTAAAATCACTTAATCAAATCAATTTTTTATTTAATTTTTTTAAATTTAAATGAAATAATTCATTTTTTGTGTAATTAATTTACATTACTTTTTCCTTTTCTTAGTATGTTAAATTAAAAAAATCAGAAATTTTTTTTTCATTATGTTTTGACAAAATTGCTATGATATCCAACTTTTGTTGTAGAATTGCTATCAAATATAACTCTAGTTCACTATTACTAGATTCGTGATTAAACTATAAAATTTTAAAAATTATGGATGAATATGTAAAGATTTAAAAAGTTTAGGAACTCATGTTGTGATTATTATGGTGACTAAAATGAAAATTTTTAAAATTTAGATACATTGTTTCACTATACTTAAAAAGTCTAGGGACCAATGCTGTCATTTGTCAATTGTCTACCAAGATCATCAAATTTATTAAATATGAAAGTTACTTATTTTAGAAGAAACCAAATATATAATTTATTAAATATGAAAGTTTTTGAATATGAGACTTACTAAATATAGATATTCCTAAAAAAAGTTAAGTTATTAAATATGGAAGTCCCTAAATATAAAACTTATTAAATATGGAAAGTAATAAAAAAGAAAAGTTAAGGTTTAGGGTAAATGTTGGAATTAATTGTTAAGGTTTAGGATAAGAGTTACGAATAAAATTAAGTGTTAAGGTTTATGATTTAAGATTTTAATGTTAGGGTTTAGGGTTAGGATTGAAGACTTATGGTTAAGGTTAAAGTTTCAGTTAGGGCTAGAGTTTAAGATTTAGGGTTTAGAGTTTAGGTTTAGATCTAGTGTTTACGGTTAGGATTGAAGGCTTATGGTCTAGGTTAGGATAAGTATTTAGGGTTTTAGGGTTTTAGGTTTAGGTTTAGGGTTTAGGGTTTATGGCAAATTAAATTCAAATTCAAAGGTAAATAATTAAAGACTAGTATTGTATTTACAATTCCTACTAATACAAGACAAAAATATTAGTAATATGAGGCAGGGTGGAAACGTTAATACTAGTGGAAGAAAAAATTATTAAAAAATTTAATTTTACTATACATAAAAATACTTCTATTTTGAAACATTTTAAATTAATTGAATCAAATTTTAAACAATGAAAAGAACCGTATTAATTAAATCAAATTTCAAATACACTGATTTAAAACAAATAACTATATTAAATTAATATTATATTTACCAATTTATGTTTATACGGTAAACTTAAAATTTGAAACCCAAATAATCAATCTAAGAATTCAACAATTCAACAAATTTATGTAGAATTACCGAAAAATGAAAAGAAAAATTTTATGCTGCAAATGAAAAGTTTTTTATGACACCCAATTTTTTTTAACTTAAGCCAATTGACTTGAAAATGACTTACTTTTTATTCTTATGTTTTTTTGCCCAAAACTAATTTTAATTAAAAGTTAATATTATATGGTGATAATAACCCATTGAAAATACAATTTTTTGTAACCTTACTAAATTTTTATGAATTTTTCTAATTTAATACATTAAAAAAGAAAAATTCATAAAAGTTTAACAATATTATGAAAATATACTCATTAAATTGTTAATTTAATAAAAAATATTAAGTATTTTTAAATTACAGAAGGCCTTTACGTAAAACATATTATTTTTTTAATTTATTCTCCAAAGACCCCTAAATAAAAAATATTTTTATAGTATTTTAAAGCTTCTTTAATTGTATGGTCATAATTAATGTGTAATTTATATAAGTAAATAATATATAAAAAATAAAAAAAATTTAAATCTCTACCGGCCATATATTTATGTTGATTTAGGTTAAAATTAAGTTAGTTAAGTCTAGTCATCAGATTATTTTGGATTCAGATCATGTCAGTATCAGGTTTGGGCCATTTTGGGTTTGAGTCATTTTGGATTCAGGCCATTCCGAGTTTGGGTATTTCAGGTTTGGGTCATTTGATTTCGAGTTTTCTTGAGTTTTACTTCAATTGGTTTCTTGTTCAAGTCAGGTTGAGTATAGTCTGGTTCAAGTCGTTGAATTTTTTGATTGAGTCAGGTTATGTCAAGCTTGGGTTAAAATGAGTCAGATTAGATTATCGGGTCAGATTAGATTTTGCCATTCTTATCTAGGCACACGAGGAGGCTTGAAGATGGAAGCTGCAGAAGCTTTGACCCTACTACTTTCTAGGATGTACGCTTTCTCAACTGCGGCCTCTGGCGTCATACTTTTATTCTCAAAGAAAAGTGTTTATACTCCGGCACAGCCCCAAATAATAGTGACAAATAACCTTGCCCAAGTAAAATGCTCATTACAAAGGCGGGTTTTAGAACAATTCCCTTCAAGCTAAAGAGTCGAAACCAATTAAGTAAAAATATCAAATTTATCATTAATGTTTTAGGTTGGGATGAATATGTGACTATAGTTTTTTTTATCAAATTTTCCATTAATGTTTTAAAATGGGCCGGATATGTCACTAAAGTTTCAAATTAAGCACAGATATGCCACCGGTTGTTAAATATTTAACGAAAAACGTTAAAAAGCTAACAAAAAATGTTAAAAATAATAAGTTTTAAAACTTTAAGGTAGTAATACAAGTTTTAATAAATTTTAAAGACTTTTTGTAATTAGGCTATCTATCTCTTTCGTATGCCGACAAGAAGATTAAACAGTAGAGACAAAGGGAGAGCGGTGATAGGGCTGGGGCATTGGTGACGGAGACAGTGATAGAGCTGAAGAGTTGATGGCAGAGATCAGATTTTCTTTTGAAAAAATTCTCAAATGTTCTAATTTTCTTTTAAAGATGCATAATAACCTCAAGATTTCAAAAGTTGCAATTTTTACAATTTTTCGTTATTTGCTAACCAACAGTGGCATATTTAGCCTATTTTAAACCATTAGTTAGAGATTGGGCAAAAACAAACTATAGTGGCATATTCGCTCTCTATCAAAACATTAGTGGTAAATTTGATATTTTTGCCAAACGAACTAAGAGAAAGCGTGACAGCTCCTCCTCAGCCGACAACTTCGACCATGGATAGAGGGTGGATGATCCTCCTCAGGAATCAAGACAATAAGACTATGGGATTGGGCCAGCTCAGAAGGAAACAGCCTGAAGAGATAGATGTCTGACCAAGCCCCACTATGTCAGCTTTGACCTTTTTTTTTTTGCAAAAAAAAAAAGTTCCCGTTTGATATCTTTCACCTTAGTGGTGATGAAGTTGATACCAGTAAAGTATGTTGTCTCTTATTTATGATAGAAAGATTCAAAACAACTGTGAAATTCCAAGCCCTGAAACAGCTGTTCCCCTGCCTTTCTCTGCCAGAATTACTTCCCTTGGTCAATCGATATGTCATTCCCCATTTTCCCACTTCTTTATTTTCTTAATTTTCAGTGGAGTTGTTTTGCATGATGATTTTCTTCTTATTTATTTTTGATGATTCTGATCTTTTCTCTCCTATTTAGGTTGTGGGGTCCTCCAAACAATCCTTGGTTACACAGCAGAAAAGGCTGATGTTGTGTTGACGCAGAACGAGCTGATTTCTATTCTGTCTGGTCACGAATTCCATGGATAATCTATATTTGCTTAAACTGGTATGTTCTCAGCTCAGAATATCCAAACCACCCTCTAATTTACCTAAACTGAAAATGAACATGGGAACCTATTTTTGTTTCTTTTTAGTGACTGATACTGTTATTTAACAAACCTGTTAGAAGCTTTTTTCCTACTCTGCCTTGCCCAGCTTTGTTTTGAAATGTATCAATGGACTTTTTTTGTTTTCCTGAAAAGTTAGTCAAGCAGTTCTCTTACCCATTCGTAGGTTCTGTTTTCTCCCTGCTTGTGATAAACTAGAGTTCCTTTAGAGTGTTCTTTGATAAGTGTGTTCTAAATTTATTATGATTCCCTGGGTTTATATCTGTAAAACTTGGTTGTTGTTGGTTCACATTTCCTATCCTCTTCAGGTGTCCACTTTCAATTGAATCCATAAATTCCATGATATAATTTAATGAGGGAAACATTTGGGATTAGTTGATTATCTTTTGAACAATTTCCCAGTTAAAGCATAATGACCACGTGCAAGTAACTTATTATTTTCAGTTTTCCTATATTCAACTCTATAGAACCTAAACTGGTTAGATAATCCAAACAAGTTTCAGATTGAGGTTTGTTTGTATAATGTAAAAAATTCTGGTTTAGGGGTGCCATGCGGGATATGAGAGTGTAGCTTCAAAAGGTTTTAATGACATGAAACTAGCAGCTGTGTTGCCTGGTATATGAATTACAGATTTGGGTGAGATTGAAAATTGCAAAATTTTAATAGCTGCTGATATGTTACTTCATGATTCCCATTCACATCTATCTTTTTAAATGTAAATAAGACTAGTATTTGGTGTTTAGAACCCTGAAAGACATTGTCTTGTTTATGTGATTAAGGATGAAGAACGGCTACGATTTGTTTATGAGAAGAAATGGAAAAGACCGAGAGCCTTAGATAGCCAAGGAGCAGAGTCTGGCAAGAAAATTTGCTGATGAAAATTTATGTCCGTATTAGAGCTGTTGAAGCCATTTCAAGCAGGATACATAAGCTAAGAGTTGAAGAACTGCGGATCCAATTGAGTTGATTTATGGGTATGACCAACATTTGATATGCTCATCCATTTTTCCTGCACATTATGATGTAGATTTCTGTAATTTTTTATATACCTGATGTCAATCTCAATTTGATGTCACTTATTGGAACTTATGGCTGGATACTCTTGGTGAATCTTTTGTTGAGTATTTTAGAGGTCTGTCGTGTATTTGCCGGTTGAATTTTCTGTTTTTTAGCTCATCATCTTTTTATTACCACTAGGTGATGCAACTCAATTTGCTTTCGGTGATTAAATTTAATAGTTACTCATAAATTAGTCTATGTGTCAGCGTTTATTCCCCCAATATAATATTTACCAAATAAAGTTTTAACCAGTTTGAAATTGGCACATGGTCTACATGATTTTATCCATATCGATGTAGTTTCAAATTTGACATTATCAGTTTGGCTCATACGAGTATATGATGTAAATATCATAATTAGTATAGCTCAATTGAGTGATAATTATTATTTGCCTTGATAAATGATAAAATTACCTTTATTTTATAATAATATTTTTATAACAATTAAATATACATACTTTTTAAGAACTCAACTCAATTTGAAACTGTGTTGGTTAAGAAAATGTAATATGCTGTTTGAAAAGTTAAAATCTTTACAATCTTGTGTTTGGTTGCAATTGAAATCAATTATTCTATATCCTCGTTTTCCAACAACTTTTCATTATTCCCAATTTTGTGATGATCACATTCGTAATCCTAGGTTGGATAGAGTAAAAATCCATAGTATTTCTACTTTAGAAAATTATGTAGGCCAAAAATAACAGATATTAACAATTTTCTATTTACATTTTCAAAAATGTTTCATTGGGCCCACAATTTTTAAAGCTTACAAGTCAGTCCCCAAGCTTTTGAAATACTTGCAAAAAATTTTATCATTTACATGAATGTAAGTTTCAAATTTGACCTTCACAGTTTGACTCAAATGAAAATATATACAAAGGATTTTTTTTAATAGTTATTTTTGAACTTTAGGTGATATTATATTTGTTTCCTTAAGTTTTAAAAATTTATACTTATCCCATACTTTTTTAACACTATCAGTCAATCGTAAGTTAAAATTATAGTCAACCACATTAAATTCAATTTGATTTATAATTGTATTCAAAACTTTTGAAATTCACAATTTGTAATGGCCTAACCCAATTTAGTCTATTTTATTATTTTGGATATTTAGATGAAGGCCAAGAAAAGGGAAACGAAAATAAAAATAACAGGGAAAGTAAAAAGAAAATTGCAAGGGAAACAAAAAAAAAAAAAGAAAAGGAAGCACGAAAAGAAAGGGAAGGAGAGAGCTGGACCTGAGGCTAGGGTTATTAGAAAGAGGAAAAATAAGAAATAATTAGAATTTGGGTATTTCTCTCACTTTTTCATTTACCTATTACTTTGTGTTGAAGAAGTGGAAGAAAAAATTATTAATCAAGGATCAAATAAAAGTAACTTGTGAATTTTTTTAATGAAAGAAGAATTTTTTGTGAGTGTTTGTTAGTTATTTTTATTACATAAATTAATTATTTTTAGAATTTGAAAAGAAATTTGGATTGATGAATTGATTAAATATGATTATTTTTTATGATTTAATAAGATAATTAATTATTAGAATTGTTTTGGGTGAATTAGAAATAAGTTTGTTGAAGTTTTGGTTTGGTACTGGGAAGAATCTCGAATGGCAGAAGGTGCGAATCGGAGACGAAGGGGCATCCTAATTCTGGTTAAAAATTGGGTTAACTATGAATTAGGTCCTTAATTTTTATATACGTGTTCATCTACACCCTATATTCTAAAATGTTACAACCTGGTCACTAAAAAAGTAGGACGCTGAAGGATCTAATCGGGGTAATCACAGAATCAGCCCCTAAGGCTTCTAACACTACTTCAGTGAATTCTTAGGTTCCAGAAGCGTTCATTTGGGTCACTATCAACAAGTGATTTTGGTTTATTCCTTGAATTGATTATGTTTTGACATAAACTTTTGTATCATTATCTTTTCATGTATTTGCCGGTTGAATTTTCTTTTCCTTTTTTGGCTCATTATCTTCTCGTTACCACTAGGTAATGCAACTCATTTTCCTTTCATTGATTAACTTTAAAATTTCCTTATAAGTTAGTCTATGTGTGAGTGTTTATTCCCCCAATATAGTATTTATCAAATAAAGCTTCAACCAATTTGAGATTGACATGTGACCTCCATGATTTTATCTATATCGGGTTTGAAAACAATTTTATCATTTTCGTGAATGTAGTTTTAAATTTGACATTCATTAGTTTGGCTCATACGAGTATGTTATGTAAAATTGTAAATACAATAATTAGTATAGATCAATTGAGTGATAATTATTATTTGCCTTGATAAATGATAAAAGTAGCTTCATTTTTATAATAATATTTTTATAACAATTAAATATACACACTTTTCAAGAACTTAACTCAATTTGAAATCCAATATAATAAGTTAGGCAAAAGTCTCAAATCTGCCACTAATGTTTAAGTCTAGGTTTGAATCTGCCACCATAGTTTTTTTTTAATCTAATCTCCCACTAATGTTTCAAAATTGACTCAAGTATGCGACTGAAGTTTCAAATTGGGAGTGAATATGCCACTATCCGTTAAAAAAACTAACGGAAAACACTAAAAGTAACACGTTTTAAAATTTTAGGATGATAATACAAATTTTAATAAACTTTAAGTGTCTTAAGTAATTAGTCTCTCTCTTTCTAATCTCTCAATCGCTGCTGCCGAAGCTTTTTTGGCCATCTTCCGCGACGGCTGATTAAAAAACTTCTAGCTTTTTCTTCTCCCATTGCCACTGGTTATCCTCCATCATCCAATCCCTCCTTCCCTCCCCCCTAACCCTACACCATGGAAACGAGTTGTAAATCGACTCATGAAACAAGGTCAGCGGTGGATTAATAAATACTCATAAGTATATTGCTATTAAGGGTTTAAATCATCATTATACACTTTGAGTGTGATCAATTTCTATATTTTGAGCATTTTTTACCGGGTTACTATTCACACATTTTTACTATTCACCGACTTACTATTCATATGCGTATTTCACTGTACATACGCAATTTACTATTCATTTTTTATGTAGGTAAAATCATCACTTTGCGACCCTTCACGAGAAAAATCATATCTGAAGCTGTAGGCGTCGAAATTGAAGGATTCCAAATTCATTTGAAAGCTAACACATAGATCTTCAACTCTCTTTCATTCCACAAGCTAGTTTGATCGTTTTCATTGCCGAATTTTGATTATAGATGAGACCATTTGTTTTTTCGTGTGATAAAGAGCAGTTTCGGTAGAAAAATCATAACTTGAGCTAAGTATGTCCGATTTGAATGAGCAAGCTATCAATTTGAAGTTAAAGAAGAGATCTACAAGTTCTATACTTTGAGGAAGACCTGATTCGATGTCTACGACGGTTAACAAATTAAAAGAAGTTGCAGCTTGCCTTTACTGATTTGTATTTACCTACCTTGACTATTCTAGTCTACTATTTACTATTTCACCCACCCCAAAACTCTATAAATATGCACCTTGAGGGGGAGGACGAATTCATGCCATTTCTTCAGCTTCCTTTATGTTCTTGTATCATTTTAAGCTTTTCTTCTTTAGTTTTGTTATAGTTTTCAATACTGAAGCTCTGTCCAGGTGTTTTCTCATTCTTCCTCTTGTTCTTCTTTTGATCTTTCAATCCATATTTATTTCATTTTTCTACATGTTTTTTACTTTTATCATGGCTAACTAATATTTATTTTGCTTAGGTGAAAGGGTGAAACTTTTGATATAAAAGCTATAATTAATTTGAATGGATCACAACGTTAACGGTGTTTTCTTTCTTAATCTATTTAACTTTCCTCCTTGTTAAGTAGGAGTCTTGATTCATTATAGTTAATTATTAACATAAAAGCTACTTGATTTCCTCTATAGAACATGGCTCTGCCGGCTATATCGGAATCTTGAGTTATTGTATACAAAGGTTGGCATGATGAATACTTGAACCCATTAGCAAGCGTTGGCATTTGAAGATTAATAAAAATTAATACTAAATAAATTCCCCAATTGGGATTTCCTTTATGGGTGGATCTCAATTGAGTGTTAAGATGGGCTGAAATTAATCATAACCGATATACTAAAAGTGGATCCCCTAACCTTAGCTATTTATTTGAGTTTTAGTTTTGTATTCAACACCTGTTTACACCTTGCACCAAAATATTTCTTTATTAAATATTTGTAATTTGTATTTCTTAATTCACTTCGTTGTGGTTCGACACTTGAACTCCCGAAATTTTATTACTTGTGACAACCTACACTTGGGTTACAACTGCTAGAGTGCAGCATGGATCGCGCTTCAACGTCGACGGTAGGGATAATGTCTCGTGCAATAACTAGATGGCTGTTCAAGGGAGACAAGAATGAAAACACCATAAGCATGGAGAATGTGGCTGCATACAATAGGAATTTGGTGCGCCAGATTCTCACTAGAGGTGGGATGCTGTTGAGACCGAATACCGATATGACAGTATCAGTGAGCAAAGGCATGTTGAAGAGCAAGACAGGGAACACATGATGTGTGGCAAACAATGAGGCTGGGAAGGGAGGTTGTCGGCCAGCAGACCGATCCAATCAGGAAAAGTGATCACCTTCAATGGTGGAGCCAAACGGGGTTGGGGCAAAAGTCTCAAAGGTCCACGTATTTTTTAAAAGGTAAATATAACCCTAATATTTCAAAAATATGCTATTATTACCATTTCCTGTTGTTTTTTTATTGACAATGACATATTTAAGCCAATTTGAAAACATTAGTTGGTGATTGGATAAAAAAAAATCTATAATGGCAAATTCAAGCCCAGACCCAAACATTAGTAACAGATTTAATACTTTTACCTAATAAGCTGTTTTAAAAGTTAAAATCTTTACAATCTTGTGCTTGGTTGCACTTGAAATCAATTATTCTATACCGTTTTCCATAAACTTTTCATTATTCACAATTTTGTGATGATCACATTCCTAATCCTAGGTTGGATGGAGTGAAAGTCCATAGTATTTCAACTTTAGAAAATTATGTAGGCCAAAACTTACGGATATTAACAATTTTCTATTAATATTTTCAAAAGAATTGTCATTGGGCCCACAGTTTTTAAAACTTAGAAGTGGGTCCCCAAGCTTTTGAAATACTTGCAAAAAAAATCCCAAGTATTTTGTCTATATATGGTACTAAAGTTTGGAAAAAAAACATTTTAATAATTTTCCTTAAGGTTTAAAATAATTATCAAATTAGCCTAACGAAATATGAAGAGCTAGAAATCTAATTTTACGGATCTCATGTTCCACGAATCCTATTTTATAATAGTCTTACTTTTCATGTATTTGAGATTCTTAAACACATCTTAAAATCATATACAAACAGAGGATTAATTAAAAAAAATTAACTCTCTCTATCCCATAATATATTTAAAAAAAATACGAGTGGATTGTCATACCATAGTATAGTTGTGTCTCTAAGGCAAAAATACGTGTAAATTGGATATACCATAACTTATATTATTTCATATAAAAAATTAATTAAAAAGTTAAAATATACTTACTCCATCCGGCTTCGACTGGGTTTTCTATTCCATTATTGTTTGTTACAGACTTTAAGAAATGATGAAAATATGTGTATTTGAACAATTGTACTCCTGGTCCTTCCTTTTCCTTCCCTGCCTCAGGCAGTCCGCCGTGCTCCATTTCCTCTTCTCTTGGTTGCCCGCTCATCATCTTCTCGTTGGCTTTGTCCTGTGCCCTCCTTTATCTTTCCCCTTCCTCGATCCGACGATCCATCCATCAATCAAATAGATATATAAAAAATAATTAATTATAATTACGAAGCGGGAAGCTTCATCCAGGGATGTAGTGGTGGAAGAAAAGCCAGCCACATCCACAAACGAGTCTAAGCTAGATTGTTCCGGAGGAGAAACCATAAGACGTTTGATGACGGGCTTAAGCTTTTCAGGAGATTTAACAATTGCCAAGAACAAGAACCAACCGACGACACATGATCACCATCCTGAACAATTCCCTGCTATATATGATTAAACATATTCCCAGAAAAACAAATAAGGAAATCATATCACAGTAAATTTCAATTTTACATGTTTTGATATTGAGAAAAAGCATGTGGAATTGTATATTCACCTGTTGGTTCAAGGTTGATACGTACTTTCTGGTGAAGTTGTAGCTGGAATATCTGGGCGGGACTAGGAAGACTTCACCGAAATGTTGATAGCCTCTTCTGTGCTTAATTAAATAAGAAATTAATTATTTCTGCTTCACTTCATCACATTAATAAATTCTATAAAAAAACTGAAACAGTAGGCTTATTTACCTATTTATTTTTTTACATACTGGGTGAAAAAAATAAATAAATAAATCTTCATGAAGAACAAGAAACTAAAATAGGAACAAATGCAGCATTAAACTTTTATCTATAAAATACGTATTCAGAGCCATTAGCTTTCCTTTTTTTTCATATAATTATATATATAGAGAGACATTAGGAATAGATGATTAATAGTAGCACCTGCTTATTGATTTTCTGGCTCTAACCACCTGAGAAATGTCAAACTTACACATGTATGGCAAAGCTTTCAGTTGGGGCGTGTGTGATAACAAACAGAGAAACAGAAAATGGAAGAAATGTCAAAACTTACCCATACGTAAATGCTAGGGATATGGTCAATGTGGGGCCAATACTTTCCGATATCCTCTCCGAACTTGGCCTCCAAAAGAGCACATTCGCTCAACCCAAAATATTCAAGTGAGGGAGGAAAACAGAAATCTTTTGGTAAGCACTGCAGCCTCGGGCACATAAAAAGTTCTACTTTATCCGTTTCAAAATCTTTTTTTGCATTTGAACTTTTGTTATATTTTGACTTGATTTTTTGTCATATTATTATTTGTTAAAAGAAATTAATATATATATATATATATATATATATATATATAGAAACTACATATCTTGATTTATCATTTGTATGCAAAGATTTTTTATTTATATATTAAAATATTAAAAATAAAAAATCTTAAATTAATTACTGAAAACAAATGGAGCAAAGACTTTGGGACAGAAGGAGTAATACTTTAAGAGAAGTGAGGTATTTTGACACTGAAAATTTCATTTAACTTCCCTCTTTGTTAAGTGGGAGTCTTGATTTATCATAGTCAATCATTGATACAAAAACTACTTGATTCCCTCTGTAGAACATAACTCTGCCGGCTATATTAGAATCTTGAGTTATTGTCAAGAAAGGTTAACATGATTGATACTTGAACTCATTAGCAAGCATTGGCGTTTTAAGATAAATGAAAGTTAATACTAACTAAATTCCTCGATTATGACCTCCTTTATGTGTGGATCTCAATTGAGTGGTAATATGGGCTAAAATTAATCATAACCAATATACTAAAAGTGGATCCGCTAAAATTAATCATAACCGATATACTAAAAGTGGATCCCCTAACCTTAGTTATTTTATTTGAATTTAAACTTTTAATCAACACTTGTTCACACCTTGCACCAAAATCTTTCCTTATTACAAAATTTGTAATTTGTATTTCTTAATGCACTTCTATGTGGTTCGACACTCGGACTCCCGAGATTTTATTACTTGTGACAACCTACACTTATGTTACAATTGCTAGAGTGCAGTAGAAGCCGTTGGAAAAAGCCTATTTTTTTGTAGTGATCACCTAGCATCTGCATACCGATAACCAACCATCATTAAAAACATAGTTATTTTTAGACTTCCAAATGGTCCAGCAAGTAACATAACACATTGTCTGCCATAGTCTCTGAATCAAGCTTTCCAGACGCCTACCACCTGAATTAGCTAGAGCACCCATAATGTCTAATGGGGTAGATCCAACAAGCTGCCACCAGAGTAGAACCTTTTGGCACAAGCATGAGGAAACAGTGCAGTGAGCCATGATGTGATCAACTGTTTCCTCCTCAATATCACACAATGGGCATCAATTTAGCCTCTTTACAATACTCGATCTGGCCTCTTTATTGCCAACCACGCTGCTAGGTTTTTTTTATTTTTATTATTTATTTTATTTTTTCTGTTGTCTTAATTCTGTTTGTGGTGGGCAATTTTTGCTTTTCTTCCCCATCTGGCTTAATGTTTGGGTTGCCAATTTCTAGGTTTTGGGTGTTCACAAGATGTGTACTATTGGGTTTCATTAAGATCCAACTTTACCCGCATGCCTTCAAAACTCGATCGAATCTAACCCGCATAGCAAGTGGTTTGGATCATAGTGCTAAATACCGCATTATACCACATAGTATACCGTTTACTGCGGGTACGCGGTACAACTGTTTCCTCATTTTGTCATTTTATCATGCGGTATATCGTGGTATATCACATACCACTTACTTTTTGTATGCATTTTGTCAAAAAACCGATGTATACCGCAAATTCCGCGTGGTACGTACCATGGTATTTTATTTTTTACAACTATTGTTTTTCATTTTACACCAAAAAAATCATAAATATATAAAACACTAAAATATAAATAATACACATATTATTAAATAAATATTTAATTTTATTTTTTTTGCTGCTTTTCTTAATTAATATAAAAATTTAATAGATGGTAGTAGCTTGAAGGTCCCCGTGATATTGAACAATATCCCTCAATTGAATTTCTGGTGAATAGTATCTCAATTGAATATCTTGTATCATATATATTTTATTTATGAAAAATTAGAATACATATAAGATGTGTAAAAATAAATTATTAAACAAATTATGTCATCTTAAAATAATATTCTAACATTTATTTTTTTACAAAAAGAGTAATGGTATGTGGTAACGTATATTATGTGGTATACCTTAAAAATTGGGGGTGTGGTATACCTAGCGGTAACGATATTTAACACTAGGGGTGTAGCTATGCAGGGGCGAGGAGGGGCGACCACCCCCTAGATTTTTCAAAATTATTTGTTAGTGGTAGTTAATATGATATAAAATTGTAAAAGCTTTAAAGTTGGTTACTTGTTTGTAAATCATAAAATTAATGATAGGCTTTGGTGGATTCCTTTTTAAATGTCTTACGCAAATAGAAACTTTAGTGAGAAAATTACAAAAACCCCCTGTGGTTTGGTTTAACCTATATTTTACCCCCTCTATTTTCAAAAATCTACACTTTACACCCTCATTTCTTTACAATGTCTGACAACAACTTTTAAAATTTTAACTTAAACTGACTCATATTAATGTTCCAAAAATTTTAAGATTTTTAATATTTTTTTATAACTAACTGACTGTAAAAAAATACTGATATATATTTACAGAAAGCAAAATACATTTATAGAAGGAAAAAAACTAATACTTTATAACATCTATTAACTACTGAAAAATATTAAGGAGATTGAAATTACTAGAAGATAACTATTGTATAGTTTAAATTATAATTTTAGAAGCTTTTATTAAACAGTGTAAAAGAAATATGAGATAAAATGTAGGTTTTAAAAAATAAAGGGAGGCAAATTATAAATTAGGGCAAACCTCATGAGGTAATTGTAAGTTTCCTAAATTTTAGTAGAGTGAACCGTGAGCGAACAATATGTTTACACTCACACCTTTGCCCTACCCCCTAAGCACGAATCCTACCTACATTCCTATTTAACACGTTGGCTTGGATCGATTGATAGTTATACATTCTATAATCTATATGCAAAACACAATAGCGTTAAAATGCGACACAAGATAACGTTAATCGGAAAATTCACCAAGCAAACTAAAACAAAAAATGGATAATTACAATTTTTTCTACGAGATTTTAGTAAAATTACACTTTTTTACCCCTTCTGTTTCATAAGTATACACTTTGCCGCCCCTTTTAATACAATTAGATTGTAACTTCTAAAATCTTAATCTAGACTGCATAGTACTCATCCTCAAGTAATTTTAATCTATTTGGTACTTTTCTAATAGTTAATTGACATTTAAGAAATATTATTTTTTATTTATAGAAAAAATGGTAATTTAAATTATCTATTAATTGTAAAAAAAATACTATACAGATTAAAATTACTTTAAGATGAATACCATATAATCTAAATTAAAATCAGAAATTGTTGTCAGATTGTATTAGAAAGATAAGAGCAAAATATATATTTTTGAAACAGGATGAGCAAACTGTAATTTCACCTAAACCTCAAGGGTAAATTGTAATTAATCCAATTAAAAATTAAAGCAAGGAAACTAAATAACCAACAACAAAACTATGTATATTCGGTAATATCGCATGAATAAGAGAGTAATCTAAAGTAGGGCAATACTCAAATCCTTGGAGTTGGTAGATGGTGTTTGAAGAAAAAGTTTTTTTGACTTATGTGCTGAGAGTTCATGCTGGGTTTAATGTTAGGGGAGTCTTGTGAAAGAGAGGAGAGGTGAGTATGACAAAAGAAAGGTCAGAGCAGAAGTGAGAGTAGCAATTAATTGCTCTTTGTAGCTTGCTTTTAGGCTTATTTGTGTTTAGTTTATTGCTTATTGTTAGGCGTTTTTAATTCATGTTGTGGTAGAAACTTGCAAAACTAAAGAGCAATAACTTGTTAGATAGTACTTTGATGAGAAGCTCAAACTTAATTCCCGCTAACAAAACCAAAGGCCCAGAGAGTTGCACAACTTTTAGAATATTGACACCGCCGTGTTCGCCGCTCCGGCCACCTGCATGAGATCCTCTCCACTAACCAGCGAGGGCCGAGGCAGTGGTGTAGTTAGAGGTGCCGGGGGTACTGCCGCACCTCACAAATATGGAAAACATAAATCATAAGTATATTAGTAAAGATATATTTATAAAAAAAGTTACTAATATTATCAAAGTAGTTTATTTTGTTCTTTAATGTTCATATGGAACATTTTTTGTTCTCAACAATATTGGAATAATTTACTTGTAAAATAATAAGTAAAGATAGAACTTAAAAAAAGCTCATAATTTCTAAAATTTATTCTAGTTTCATACTCAATTTTTATGTAGAACAAAATATCTTCAATTAAATTTTTTAGAACATAAAAATGCTCTTAATTAACGGATTAGTTTTACTACTTAAATGTCAAATTCTCATCAAACTTTTATATGGTTAACTTATATGTGACACAAATTTTATTACAATTCTCATTCAGACCTAATGACTAAAGATAATCAAAGACTTAATAAAGATAAAAAATACTAATTAAAAACTATCAAATAACAAACAAAAAATTAATAACCGATTCCACAACCCAATATAAAATTCCTGACTACGCTACTGGCGTTACTCCGCATCACTCTACTGGAGTTCATCCCCAAATACATAAAGGATGAGATCCTTATTTTCTTTGGTCTTGGTCAATAGGATGATGATGATCATCACGGGAACCGCGAAAGCCCATTTACTCCCTCTGATTTTTACTTTTATTAAACGTCTCCCTCTAATTCAAATTTCGAAGGGTTGATTATATATATATATACACAGGAAAATAAAAGGTTGAATTACACTTGCGTCTAAATTTTGATTAAAAATTACACACTTGCAACCTTAAAATTTAAAAAATTTATACTTTCCACTCTTTACTTTTTAATCCTGTAGAGATAAATGTTTTTTCATATATATAGTGATTATTTCTTTCATTGTATATCAATTGAAACTCTATGTTTTAATAAACTAAAAATAGTAATATTATAGTTTTTTTTTTAGACTAGGAATGGAAATTATAAAGAAATATGTAATTTTTAAAACAATTGTTCAAGTGATTATTTAAGTAGATAGAGCATTAGCTTACAAATGAAATTGATTCTAGATAATAAAAGAAAAGGGAAAATGAAAATAATGTACTTTTATAATGTAAAATGAACAAAGCCATTAACAATTTAGCTACTAAATAGTTTAATTTTACTATCCAACAGTAATTATATTGTTTAAATTTTATCCTTCCAGCAGCGAGTTTTCTTAATTTGTTTAGGATAAAAACTAGTTTTCAATGTTATAAAGTGAGGGGAGAAATGTCAATTCCGAAACCCAAGAGTAGTAAACGTGATTTGGAAAAAAGTTGAGGAGGGAAGCGCAATTTATCTCGCACTAATTTGTTCAACACGTTTTTCACTATTCGTTCGACATTTTGCCTCTCATGCAGCGAACCAAGCAACCCGTGAACAAGAACAAAAAACCCTAATCCAAGTCTAAAACCGAAAGCGCAAACCCGTCAAGTACAGTACTATATATACCTTTTGCTGGTCATTCTCTAAGAATATAATATAAACCAGTCGTCCAAAAGTTGCCCAATTATTGAAGAAATGAAACAAAGTTTATAATTAAGCATGTCGGTTTCCATTGAAGCTTTGGCAATGGCAGGAGTAGATTACATGGAATATGGCATGGATGTGGACGAGTGGCAAAAGGAGGATCAGTCTGGAGAGCCACCGCCACAACATTTGCTTGCCGACTACCTAGATGAGGTGATTATGTTCTTTGACGGCAGTTCCCGGCAAAATACAGGATCCCGACAAGGTTCCACCACCGGTGAAATGAAATGGACGAGTTCGAGGAATGACCGGAGAAGATGAGAACTTTTGCTAATTCTATTAAAAGGTCATTGGAAACTACCCGGTCCATTGACCATTCGGAAGTCAATTGAAAGTATATAGGACTTAAGCGTTGGCAATCTCATTCTAACAAATGCGTCAGTAGCTTTACTCATTAAATAGCTCTAGATGGGCGTTGATTTCAATACGTACGAGCCGATCATTCCAAATGAGGCAATGGAAGCAACAACAACAAGTCTTATCTAATTCAGAAGATTCAACACTTGCTTCTGCTGATGAGGATCTTTCAATGCTTAGCCCATGAGGATTTTTCAATGCCGACTCTATGATAAACTTATTATTTATTCCATCTATTATATTATTTATGAGTACAATAAAAAAATATGTTTATATTTTGTCACTTCTTTTTTTATAGGTTTTAAAGGTTTTTCTTGTAGCGTCTATTAATTTGAAGGCATCGTATCAAGCTTCCACCCTTGCTAACAAAATATGAAAAGTTAGTTGCCAAAAAGTTTCTAGACCAATTATTAGGAAAAAAAAAAAAATGTTAAAATTTTACAGCCTATTCAAGACAAATTAACACAAGCTAGTTAATACTACTTCCGTCTCATTTTAGTTAAAATATTTATCTGGGTATGGAGATTAAGGTGCATGTAATTTGTGTTATTTTTTTATGTAGTAAAAATTTAAATAATGATTAAAAAAAATTCTTTTTTGGCCGGGTTTTGTGCAGTGAGAGATTGAGTGGAGATTAAAAAATGAGTCTTTATTGGGTTTTGTGTAAAATGATAATTTAATTGTTTAAACTTTTCTAAAAGAAAAAACGTTTCAACTTTTTGAAACTTTTAAAAAAAGAATACGTTTCAAGTAAATTGGGACAGAGGGAGTACATTTTTTTGTCCTGGCTTGTGACTTTGGATGGGTCCCACAGTTTTATTCCTTTATTACCCCCCACAAACTACAACAATTATCCAATAGACAATTGGTTGCTCACGTGCCTTAGCCTGTGCACCCACCAGCTCTGTTTTTACATCAACTTGGCTTTTCCTCTTCCACGAAGTCTGGTCCTCGCTCGGCTTCACTTCCTCTCACCGTGGCACATTCTACCCCCATTTGATAGGCTGTTTGCTTCGTCATTCGGCAAGTTTAGGTCTGAAGTTGGCTATGTGAATATCGAACTTGGCAGCATAGTTCATGGGCAACATCGTCGGGCGACCAACCTTCTGATGGCCATGGTGTACCACTGCCATGTGTTCAAATCCTCTTGGGGAGTTGATTGTCCTTCGGCAAATCAGATAAGGAATTAACTCGACCAAGCCGAACGGCGACCGTCTTGACAAGATTTGCCTAAAACCAAATTGAAAAGATGATGTAAAGCACTCTGTAACTCGAGTTAAAACAGTTGAATGTAAAACCCCAAATCTCAAACAGTGAGCTCAACCAAGAAACAAACAGATCTTGAAATTCTTTGACATTCACATGGGTTCGGCCTTCCTTTTAGATGCAGCAAGCTCCAGACGAAAATCCGATTTGGAGTTTCTCCATTCTTCATTCAAGTTTGAGACCTCTCTCTCTCCCCATAGTATCAGTGTCTATGCAAAACAAAAGAGAAGCTCCCCATGGTTTGATTGTAAATACTGACATCTTTTAATGGCATTTACATTGGGTCCTTATGAGTCAGACGTGGCAAAGGAGAAAAACGTATCAATTAACCCGATTTAATGCCAAACAATCTGCCTTGATCATAATTTGTTAATTGTTTATACAGAATTAAGATCTGTTTTAAGAGATAATGAAAGTGCCTCATAATTGAGAAAAGTTACGAGTAAATATCTTTTTTGTAATTCTTATTATCTATATTAAAGAAAATTTCTCACATTTGTGTGGATGTAGACTATAATTTGGAGCTAAACCATATTAAATTTTGTTTACTTTTTTTTATCATATTTGTGTATTTGTTATTCTACTATACGTGATTGGTAGTTTAAGGAATTTTTGTCAATATTTTAATTATTTAGACAGAACTGAGACCTGTTTATTCTAAACAACTAAAATTTGCAATACATTTTATGAGGCAAAAAACAACCTAAGTTACAACGCTAAATACAAAACTATTATTGCATTCATTTACATTGGAACCCAATTCTGTTACTATTTGGTCGCAGGAAGCACTGGTAGTTTAGCCATAATATTTTAGTCTCATTTTGGTCCCAATTACTGTATTAGATTTGAACCTTTTTTTCAGCTCTGTTCGGGAGTTTATTTATAAAAAATCCTTTAATTTATTTTTAATTAGTTTAATATCAATTAGTATTATATCTATAATCTATAATCTATAATACACATGTATAATCTATATCACTGTCATAAATTTATAATAATTGTTCAAGTTATCATTTAATATTAATTATCCGGATAGTTAAAATCATTCTTAATTATATTTAAACTCTTTGCATGAGCATGGATGCATAAAAAAAAATTCACATCTCAATGCAACTTTTTTTTTTGGTACTTCTCAAGTAACAAATTTGGTAAGAACAACTATAATAACTCATGTTGTTCAATCTCAAGAGAAATTGGAGTTAATATATATGCATTTAATTTTTTTAATTTTTATGAGCTTGGTACAATCTCTATAAAACTACTAATTTCTAATATAACAATACAATTGATCTGTATAAGAATATGAGAAGTTGCTAAGTGAAATGGCAAATGCAACTCTTATGTTTTTTTTAACTTCCGTAAGTTATAACGCGAGAAAAACTAAAATAATTCATGTTGTTAGATCTCAAATGCAAAAATTGGAGTTCAACATGTGCATTTAATTTTATAGTTTTCATGAGTTTTTACAATTACTATAAACAAACTACTAATTTCTAAGATAACTGTAGAATTGGCCTATCTAAGAATGTGAGAAGTAATTGCTACATGAAATGGCGAATGCACGTAGATAAAATTTTTCTTCTCCTAACATAATTTTTACCTTACGTACCAAGTGCCCTTTTACACTTTCAAAGTATATGAACATAGACAAGTATACGTTTGTGTTTTTAAAGTCCTTTAGAATTGAGATTCACTAACTTTGCTAGAGTAGAGACAGATGACTTATAATACACTTTTGTAAGATGAGTCATTCAATATATTGATGAGCTAGACAGAAAATCTCTCTCAAAACTATGGATGAACAAAGTGTTTCCATTTTAATTATTTTGGAAACTTATTTCAAGAGTTATGGAGTGTTAGCGACAATGCATCTCTCATCCGGTAAAGTTTAGAGGCAATGCATCTCTCATTTGATAAAGTTTCAATTTCAGCAAATAAGTTTGTTGGCATTCTATAGTTTCTATCATTTGTCTCAATTCAATATTAATCTATCTATTTTTCTTCTTCCTACTCTCTTTTTTGTATAGTAAGAGTTTACATATGAAAAAATAACTACAATGTTCAGAGCCTAGTGCAGATTGTAACCTAGAGATCAGAATGGATTCTGCATCACTTACTATGCGTTTGGATGGAATGATTTAAGAATTCTTGGGATTTTAAAATCAAGCATTTTCAAATTCCTATATTTAAAAAATTAGTATTTGGATAAGAATATTAAAATTTTGAATTCTAAATTATAGTGTTCAGTTGAGTCATATTTTAATTGAAGATATACCAAACTTCTGTTAGCCATTGTTTGTCAATGATATATCATCCTGTCACCGTTCACGTCCACATTCTTTATCATTTACCAGCAGTCTTCCACCATTTGCCCCTGCTTCAGCTTTAGCGACACCAGCATTGACTGTGGCTCCTCTACCATGGTGAACCCATCCTCGTTCTTGTCGAACACACTGAAGGCCTACCTCATGCTCTATTGCTCATCTTTCTCGTTTATTATTGTCTTGTACAGCTCACTGAACTTGTCAATGTCCACATGCCTGTCATTGTTTAATTTGCATCAATCTTCTCGACCATTTGAATCAAGTCCTTGTCTGGGATGTGGATCCCCAAGTTCACAAGCAATTTGCTTAGCTCATTTTTCATTATTCTTCTGATCAAACATTTGGAAAACCTGTCAGACCTCGCCTGAGATCCATTTTCAAATAAATCTGTTGATTTGATTTTCAATTGATAAGCAGTTAATAGAAATAATTATTAAGCTCCTTCGAATTATTCTTGAGCTATAAATATATATGAATCAAATCGGCTGCAGGTAAAATTAATGTTTGACAGAGAGAAAACTAGGATGGACAATGGAGGGACGAACTAAAGAGAGAGCTGATGCAAGTGAAACATTGCTGCTTTCGAGAACCCATCGACCATTCTTTTGGAGAAAAGAAAAAGACCTTAAAAAAAGCTCAAAAAGTTTGTAGGCATAAAATCTTTGTGCAAATGGAGGCAAACAAGGGAGGAGAGAGAAGGGGCGGTGTTGATTGGAAGAGAGATGGACAATATTCTAGTCGGATATGTGCCTATCTTGCTTAAAATTCCACTTTTAAATTCCTTGTAATTGTGAAATTCATTTCTCATATTTATCTAAACAAAGAATTTTAATCCTAAAATTTTAAAACAGAAATTTGTAATGAAATTTCACCCAAAATTCCTCTATCCAAACGCACGGTTCATGAATTTCAAGATAGAATTCTTACCTTATCAAAAGCATTAATAACTACCAATAAAAAATTGTGCTCAATATCATATGTCAAGCAAGTTTTTTTTTTTAGCAATCAAAAATATAAAAGAAAAGAGAGGCTAGAGAGCTAAGGTAGAAGATAAAAATAGTTTTGTAGCTAGTTGACGTGTTTCTTCAACCACTGCTCGTTTGACTGCTACCAGAGATAGACGTCTGAACCTCGGAATTATGGTGACAACATATATAGTACTTTTCTGATGAGATCATTTTGCTTTAACTTTTGTTAAAAGTTCTGATTTTTATTTCCTTAAGTGTTTTTTTTTTTGTATTTGGATTTTGTTTTGTTATTTTTTTTTTCAACTTTATTTTGTTTTTCCCTTACTAGAGGATGAGAGGCTAAGTGTGCTACATTAAAACTTCGTTCCCTCATTTACAGCTACAGATATAAATTACACGGGCATGCGCAAAATTGAAAGTTCCTTTCATTGGCTATAATCATGGCTAACATCACCATGGAAGCTCGAAGCTAACGAACCCTGAGATCATCTTCTCTGGTCAAGCGAATCAATCGATGATCACGATACTTCCTTCGATTTTTAATTTTGTTAAAAGTAGTTTTCCTCTAATTCAAAATCCTAAGATCTGCAACACCGCAGCCGAGTGATTGCATGTTCAAACACCTCTATTCGTGACCAAGGATTTAATTCCCTACTAGAGCATTGTGCACTTCAATTCTCTGCCAAATTGCGACTTTATACTCTCCAAATTTTAAGAAGCAGACAGATTCTCATCGAACTTTTTCTAATAACTTTCTAATACATGTGGTCAAAGGCTATGTTAAATAGGATTGATTGGAACTTATATCCTAGTCTAGCCGTTTCAAACGGCTATAGGGAGTAAGGCTCATGGATATTATTTAGCTACTTGCTAGATATCCAAACCTTTTTGTATCTTATCTTAGTTTATCTTAATAAATTTGTTGCAGTTAAAAAAAAATTAACTCTCTAATACCTTGACTTTATATATGCTTCTATGTATAAAAAAAAAAAAACCTCCAAAACGTTGATTGAATTTACACAAACACCTAGACTTTGATTGGATTTACATCTACTCCCCTAAACTTTCAAATTTTACTATACAATAACTGTTCAAAAGCTACTAGACAATTTAGAACCAATTCATTTTAACTTAAATCAACTAACTTATTTTTACTTTTACATCTTTTCTATTTGAAACCAATTTCATTTGAAAGTCAATATTATGTAGATACAATAATCTATTTAAAAATAAATTTTCATGGTGTTGTTAAGTTTTTATGAATTTTTCCTTTTTAATATTTTAAACTAGAAAAATTCATAAAAAATTTAGTAAGATTATAAAAATTGAATTTTTAATTAATTATTACAGTTATATAATGTTGGCTTTTAATTAAAATTAGTTCAAAATAAAAAAAATATAATAATAAAAATAAGTTATTTTAAAATTAATTGACTTAAGTTAAAACGAACTAGATGTTAATTTTACCATTTAATAGTCGCTCTACTGTTTATGTTAAAGAATTTTACCGCAAAAATTTTCTATTATTTAGTAGTTTTTCAAAAAATTATAAAATAATATATTATAGCAACGATAACTTCACCTGGCCATTTATCCATGTGGGACCATATGATTGTATGGCCTGAACGGGACTCTTACAGTTATGATATGTCATGCAATCATGACTTTAGGTTTTTTCATGGTGTTGACCAATCAATGGCCAATATGGTGTTGGTATTAGAAAATGAGGGGAAATATAAATTATGAAACCTGAGAGGAGTGAACATCATTTGGACCAAAATTTAGGGCCCAATCCCAATTAACCCACTTTTCCAAAAATCGAACTCGTGAAACTTTACACAGCCTAATCGAAGTCAACAACCAAATCCGAAACGGAGAATGGCTCCGTCAACAATATATATACTTGTCGTTGGTCCATTCTCTTCCAATATATACCAAAAGTGTTTCCTGAATATTGAAGAAAGAAAGAGATCATAAAAAGCATGTCGATTTCGATTGAAGCTTTGGCAATGGCAGGAGTAGATCACATGCAATATGGCATGGACATGGACAAGTGGGAGAAAGAGGTACAGTCCAACGAGTCGCCACCACCCCATTTGCGCGCCGACGACCAAGTGACGCATTCATGTTCAGTAACGGCAATTTCCGGCAAAATACCGAACCTAAACAAGGTTCAACCACCGGTGAAGTTAAGCGGGTAGTTCGAGGAATGACTCATGGGAGAAGCATCCAATTAATCTAAGAAGCTTCCCATGTTTTGTTGGAATTTAGTTATCAATAATAATTACTAAATTCTATAGACGTATTAAGATATACTTGTTTTACTACTGCTTTGTGTAATCACATCATATGTTGGTGTACATGTACATCTTAATACATAGGATAATTGTGGCAACGTCGGGTTTTCTGGAGTCGCCACCAATCCGTTTACCTAGGTCGATTGGTCACTTTAAAATTGGTCTGCGAGAGTTCGGGGATCGGGAGTACGGTTACGCTAAAACAGTATTGTTAGAGCGCCCAAAATTGGCACCTTAGTTGATTTTAATTTTGTTTTACTTTGCTTTTAAATAATTTTCAGTTAATTTAGAAATTTTAACTGAATCAGTTAAAATGTGGATTTTTAAGTTAATTTGTATAGAATTTTATACTTCCGAACCATGGACTCTACCGAGTCATTTGGACACGGAAGATTTGGATTCCGAACCATGGACTCTGCCGAGTCATTTGGACACGGAATTTGACGAAATTTTAATCAATTTAATCCATATTATAAATATGGATTTTTACCTTTTTATTTATTTAATTTTTTTTTTTTAAAAAGTCAATATTTTCCAAACCGTAGATCCTGCCGGATCATGCGGATATGGAAATTACTTAGAGTTAATTATTTAATTATTATTTTATGGAATTAATTATTAGTTTAACTTATAAGTCCTTTTTTATTAAATTTGTTAATGATTTTAAAAAAAAATCTTTCTTTTTTATATCTTATTTTTCTTTTCTTTCTTTTCTTTTCTTTTCTTTATCTTTTTGATTTTTATCTTTCTCTTATCTTTCTTTTCTTTTTCATATCTGATTTTTCTTGTTTAATGAAGGATATTTATTATTTAAAGAATTACTCAATTTATAAAAGAATTAAAAAAATAATTAATTTTTTTATTTAATAAGAAGTTAATTTAAAGGAATCAAAGAGTTTAAAAATAAAAAAAATCTTTGATCATGGTACGGGGCGTTGTTACTCAGCCAGACCCTCTTCACCAGGTGAAGCAGCTCAAAAGCGGGCACGAGACAGTTTCCAGCCAATATACCATGAACTAAAAAATTCTTTTTTTTGACTTAACAACATGGTTCAGATTTATTTTACATATATATTTTTTATGGCTAATTTCTTTAAATGAAATGAGTTTAACCATAAAATAAAGAAAAATTAAATAACAATAAATAAAGTAGAGGTTTTCTTTTTTTTTTTATTTTAATTTTATTTTATTTTTTTTAATAATACCAATGATTTTATTTACCAAAGAAAACAAAAGAGTTAAAAATAAAATCTTGATATTCATGTATTTGATTGATTTTTTTTGTTTGATAAAAGATAAACCAAAATTAATTATTCAAGAAAAAATTTATATAAAAAGTCTTGATATTTATACATATTTATTTTTAAGCTTATTTTTTTAATTTAATAAAAGATGAACCAAGAAAGTAATTATTTAATCAAGGTTTTATTTATTTAATGAAGAAAATTAAAGATTTATATGTATATTTTTTAAAATAAAAGTAAAATCTTAATATTTTATTTGATAAAAAGGTGAATCAAAAAGTAAACAAAACTTTATTTATTTAATGATGAAACCAAAAATTTATATGTATATTTCAAAAAGAAAATTCTTAATATTTATTTGTTTTATTTTTTTTTATATAAAAAATTAAGCAAAAATGATTATTTAATAAGGAAACTAAAAATTTATATGTATATTTTAAAAAAATAAAGGTAAAGTTTTGATATTTATATAATTTATTTTAAAAAAAGATTAAAGAAATCAAAGATTTATATGTATATAAAGAAAAGTTTTTTTTGATATTTATATGATTTTTTTTTTTATGTTCTTTTTGTTTGTTAAAAGATTTTTTTTAATTTTTTAATTTATAAATACCTCTAATTAATAAGTAAAGAGATTTAATTTTTTTATTATTACCTTTATTTGAAATCATTTGGATAAAATTTTATTTAATAAAGGAAACAAAAAGTTGTATATTTTTATTATTTTGAAAGAAATAAGTAAAAAAAAGTAAAATATTAGCCCAAAAATTTTTTTTTACTCTTTTATTCTTTTTATTAATAAAGAAACTAAAAAGTTATATTTTATTATTTTTCTGGATAAAGAGCTAAGTAAAAATATTACCAAAGTTTTTATTTTTTAATAATAAAGGAAAAAAATATTTTATATACTTTATTTAAAATATTTTCCAAGCCATGGATCCTGGCGGATCATTTGGACATGGAGTTTAATTTTTATTTTATTTTTTTAATTATTTAATTAATTATTAATTAAAAAAATCATTACTTTTAAAGATATATTTGAAAAATGATTTGTATTTATTTATTTATTTATTATTTATTTTTATTTTTTAAATTATTTCATTGAAAAAAATGATTTATATTCATTTATTTATTTATTTATTTTTCATTATTTCATTATGTTTGTTTATTAA
Organism: Aquilaria sinensis; assembly: GCA_005392925.1. Classification (NCBI taxonomy): domain Eukaryota; kingdom Viridiplantae; phylum Streptophyta; class Magnoliopsida; order Malvales; family Thymelaeaceae; genus Aquilaria; species Aquilaria sinensis. Next base: position 175,272 of record SMDT01000014.1, on the reverse strand, counting down.
AAGGAATAAAAGTTATGTCTCAAAATGATAAAAGATAGTTGGTTTTTTTTTATTAGTGATTTTTGTTAGCCTTTAAAAATTATTCACATAAAATTCCCTTTTTATTTTTTCAATCATAAAAAAAAATTAATAATAATAAAGTGGGGCTTTTTGGCCATCCACTTTAATAACACAATAATAATAAAAGTTAGCATAGTTAATATGGTTAGTTGTTAATAACAATAAAAAGAAAAGTTAGTAAAGTTAGATTAGTTGTTAATAACAATAATAAAAGTTAGTAAGTTAGTTGTTAGTTGTTAGTTGTTAATAACAACAAAAAAAAAGTTAGTAAAGTTAGATTAATTAGTTGTTAATAACAACAATAAAAAAAAGGGTTAGTAATAAACAAATAATAAACAAACAAGTAAAAATAAAAAAAGGTTAGTAATTAATTCTGCAAGAACAAAATAAAAACGTTAGTGACCAAATTGAAAAAAATTGAAAAGATGAAGGATGGAATAGAGGTTTACCCTTTTTAAATTAAAATTTTGAAATCTCTGTTTTCAAAACAGAGAAGACGCGACACGGGGAGGAGGGGGGTGACGGGCTGGGCAGGCGGAGGCTGCGAGGGCGCAGGGCGGCCGGGTGACGGCGACGAGGGCGCGGGGCGACGGCGGCCGGGACGACGGCGGCGGAACGGCTGGACGCGGCGGCGCGAGACGGCAGGACGACGGCGGCAGGACGGCTGGGCACGGCGGCGAAATGGCAACGGCGGCGGAGACGGCGGCGGCGACGGAGTAGGAGCGACGGCGACGGCGAGACGGCGGCGGCAGGGCGACGGCAGCGGGATAGGACGGCGACGGCAAAAGAAAGAAAGAGAAAACGGAGGAAGAAGGTAGTCGAAACGTAAAAATGAATAATTTTTGGGACTGTTTTGGCAGAGGGAGGAGAGGCTAGGACTAAGGCTTCTATTTTCTCTTTTTTAAAATAGAGCTCTGAACTTTTGTCTCTGATTTTCTATGTCTTCAGCACTGAATTTGGGGGGGTATTTATAGAAGGAGCTTAGCTGAACTGTGGACGGATAAATTAATAAAAAATATCAAACTTATCTTTTAAATTGGTAAAATGACAGTTTCAGTCCTTTACGTTACTCCAGCTCTGGATAAGCTCAGAAGCTTCTGATTTTGACAATTTTAACGTTTTCTGTCAATTTGGGCCAGAAACGTCCGTTTAGGCCCAAAATTGACGCGAAAAATTACCCAAAGCTCCTGAAACTTTCAGAATTTGTCAATTTTGTCCGAAACTTCTCAATTTTGTCAATTTTACCTCAAACTTTTAATTTTTTGTCATTTTTTTCTGAAATTTTATTTTTATTTCAAACACATACATATTCACACATATATTATTTTAAATCAAATCTTCTCAAAATAAAAATATATTTTAAACTAATTAACATAATTAAAATTTTTTAGCAATAATAATAACAATAATAATTTTTTTTAATTAGTTTTTTTTAAAAATTTTTTAAAAAAAGTCGGACAAAATTGGGTGTCAACAATAATTATTTAATAACTACCCCATAACTACTAATTATATTATGAAAGGATATGACCTTTAAATAAAAAGATATGTCTATCCCAACATATATGACCCTTGGGGAGGTAGTTATGCACCAAAACTACCATGGTTAATGAAATAACATGACTTTTAGTGAAGGGTCATGTTTTAGGCGAATTTAACAATCTTTAGAAGGTGGTTATAGCCTTGATTTAAGGAGACACAACTCTTAGAAGAGTTGTGACTTTATAGCTGAACCAACACATTTTCTTTATTAAGAGTAGTTATTGCATTATTTTAAGGGAAGAAGTTATGGGTGAATAAAGACACCTTTTGACGAAGTAGTACAACCTTTTATGAAGAGTTGTGAATCTTTTATGAAAGGTAATAACCCTTCATAAGTGCCAATCACAACTTCACCTTGCACAATTCTATTGTTCTCTATAAATAGAGAACAATAGAATTATGCAAGGTGAAGTTGTGAACACAATTTATGGAGGCTCTAATTATTCTATTTCGTTATACACACTTCTCTATCACAGTAAAGAGAATTATGGTCGAGTATTGGGTGTGAACCAATATATTTAATTACTTGTATTTCCAAGTTAATTAAATATCTGATCTTGGGTGTTCACAACAAATCACGTCTTCCACAAATATGTTCAAAGAGGCGTGTTTCATCAAGAAGGCTATCACTCGGTTCTTCAATAATAGCTAAGTACGCCTTAATTTTCGCATTAATTTTATATCATGAAAATTAAAATGCTCATTAGTTATGCACGAAATTTCCTTCATGTTTTTCACTAATTCACCGTTTTTTTTTTCTCTGATCATACGAAATCAATCAACCCGTGATTTGTAACGCATCCATATAATCAAGCCTCTGCCCACCTTATTTGTTCGCCGACGACCAAGGCATCGTTTTCTTGGTCTCTCTGGCAGCTGCCGGCCAAGTCCAAGACCCTGACAAGGTTTCGTCGCTGGCAAAGTGAAACGGACCCGAGACTTCACAAGCTTATTACATTTCAGTTTCTATGACTATGTTTCTTGTTATAACAAGAAAAACCAAGAAAAATGCCAGGTGTACTTAAAGTAGGGTAATTAAATTTCTGTTTTTATCATTTAATTATCTTTTTATTTCAGTCTTTAACATATTTCTGATTTGTCTTGATCCTAAATTTATTAAACATTTCATTTTAGTATGAAATTTGTTAACTTTAGAATAACTGTTTAGTACCAATTTTTAAAATTTAAATTTAAATAATCCTATAACTACTTTCAGTAAATTTAAATTTATATTAATTATAAAAAAATTATTACATAATTTAAATTTCCTAGAATACATTTATCAATACTTTAAATGCAAATTTTAGAAATTATAATGAAGAGTTATTCTAAATTAATGAGACTTCATACATTGAACGACCAAAATGTAACAATTTTCACAGGCTTAAGATCAAAATAGAATAATAAGTAAATTAATTAGGAGCTAATAGAAAATTATACTAATTAAAAATTAGGGACTATATCTGGCATTTAACCCTTAAAGCTAGTGTACAAAACCTTGGTAAATCCTAAGTGTATTGGATGGGTAAATATTAAGTGACTGTAATTGCTTTTTTCCAAACACCAATCATGCATATAATAATGTATCCTAGGCGGTGTTTGATTTCTTAATTATCAAGTGTTTGATTTCGAGCCAGTGTCAAACATATTGAGCCTTTAATTACACCTACTCTCTAAAGTTAAGTCACTTAATTACTATTCTTAGCTTTAATTTGTGGTTTCAAATTTTACATTGGCCAATGTTAAGAACAAGATTTCATGTACAACTAGTAATACTTATATTATCACTTAAAAGTGAGGTTATAATCACATTTCACCTCCCCTGATGACTTTTTTTTTTTTTAACTGCAGCAAGAAATATTATTGTAAGAAACTGGAAAGGTATAAAATCACAAGAACACAAGATCACCTCCCCTTATGCTTAATTATTTGGCCTGACATTTCATTGGTGGTTTAATGAAATATGATGCATTTCGATTACAAAATAATGTATCAAGGTAAGCTCGAGCCTTTTTTAGTCTGAACTCAACAAATGCCTCATTTGATTTGCTTCATTTGAAGGCATACATTAATGTCTCGATCCATGATAAAAAAAATAAATAAATAAGAATGGTTGATTTTGGATTGTAAAATCGTAGAAACTTTTTCTTGTGGTTGGAACATTTAAAACATTAAAATGACCTAGCTAGCTAGCTAGTTGAAAATTGACTTTTCCTTCTACCTACATGCAAAGGAGCTTTGGACGGTGAAGCCGGCATCAAACGGCCTCTGGCGCGTGCGTGGATTGGCTTACTCAAAGCAAGGTTGGAGAATGAGATGACTTACTTGGTGGAACTAAATCACTGTATATCAAAACTTATATAGGAGTCTTCGTGTATACTTTTTATTATTAGTGAATATTGCAAAAAAAAAAAACTTAAGATTTAGCACCAAAGGGATACTTTATTAGCTCCATAAAGTCCACAACTGAAACTTAAATGATATTTTCTATGTTTGGTAAAGGATGAAACATTTCTCGCGAGATGAAAATTAAGATGTATGTAATTTATAATATATATTTTTTTTCAATTCTACACTTGGAATCAAAACAAAAAGAAAATTTTTTTGAGATTTTGTGTAATGAGAGTCTAAGTGCTTATTAAAAGAAAAATTCTTTCAAAGCGTAAATAACATTGCTATTTACTCATTGAATGGGTCTTGATTTTAATACGAGCAATTATTTAAAACGAGACAATTGAAATATTAGTTTTTAAAAGGTTTTTTATTTGCAGCCCATAAGGTTCTCTTTCTAAAGAATTATTTATACAGAATCAAGATCTGTTTTAAGAGATAAGAGTGCCTCTCATTGTTGAGAGATGCCAGGTGTAAAGATTTTTTTTTTTTTTTGTAATTTTTATTATCAACTCATATCCCTGTAGATATAGACTATTAGTTTCGAACCACATCATGTTAAATTTTATTTACTTGTTTCATCATGTTTGTTATATGTAGGAAGTTTATGCCAATATTTTGATTATCTAGATAGAACTAAGATCTGTTTCTATACAAATAAAATCTATTCCGCATAACTAGCATAATTGGTAAACTATAAAAAATATCATAAGGATAGTCATGGCTCAAATAGCAGCAGCGTGGCGTTCTTTTTCAGCTTTGGCTGTCTACAGCAACAAAATGCAACCAATATTAGCTTTCGTACATTAGCCACTTCCCCTTTTAACTTTCCTAATGTACTATCTATATTTCTATACTTGTGATGTTTGTTGAATACAAAATAAAAATAATAAGAATTTGCAATGCATTTTATAAGGAGAGAAAAACAACATGCTGGTACAACGCTAAACACAAAACAATTATCGCATTCATTTACATTGGGACCCAATTCTGTTACCATTTGGTTGCAGGAAGCAGTGGTGGTTTAGCCATAAATGTTTGAGTCCCATTTTGGTCCCAATTACAGAATTAGATTTGACTTTTTTTTTTTTTTTTGGTCTTTGCTGGGGAGTTTATTTTTTAAAAAATCCTCTAATTTATTAATATTATATCTATAATCTGTAATACACATGTATAATATATATCATTATCATAAATTTATAAGTAATTTTTCAAATTTATCATTTAATATTAATTATCTGGATAATTAAAATTATTCTTAATTATATTTAAACTCTTTGAATGACATATGGATGTATGCAAAAAAAAAAAAAATCACATCTCAATGCAACTTGTTTTTTAACTTCCCCAAGTAATAATTAATTTGGTGAGAAATTGAGTTTAATATATGCATTTAATTTTTTTTAAATTTTTATGAGCTTTTTACAATTACACTATACTTCTAAATATCAACATTGCTACTATTGGATGAAAAGTAACTCGGTTTTGGGCTAGTTGAGGCCAGTTGGTTTTGGGCCATGGTTTAGTATTTTTTTTTTTTTTTACTTTTTTTAGGAAACGATTTGCTCTTTTTTTAGTTTTATCTCATTTCGTAATGTGCTTGCCTTTATGAGGGTCTAGGTTGCAATTTTCTTGGTTTTCGTCTGTCTCACATTTTTTTTTTGTTAAAACGTGATTTCATTCCCTGACTTTCTAATTTTTTATTTTTTGGATCTAAGTTATGTCCGTGTCATATTTTAGTCCCTGAATTTTATAACTATTTAATTAAATCTTCTATTTGTTCTTTTGACTCCCAAGTTTTTTTTTTGTTGTTTTTTATGTACTATCTTTCATTGGTGACCATAATTTCTTTATTTTTTAGTCAAAATTTTTTTATTTTAAGTTAAACCATTTTTTATCTTCATTAAGTTAATTTTTAAATCCTTAATGCCTAAAGTTTTTCCATTTTTTTTGTCTTGATACTAACTTTTTTTTTATTGATTTTCTTTATTGTTGTTTTTTAAAATGAAATTTTAATCATTATTTCTATCATTATTGATTATTAAGATTTGTAGCATCAATATTTATTTCAATCTCTATAGTTTAATAAAGCAAATTGGTCTATAATTGTTAAATTTGAAAGTAAATTTTTCTAGATAAATTTTTCATCAATACTAAAAATTAGATTTTATGTTAATAGGAGATGAAAATTTTTATTGAATTTTTTTTTAATTATCAGACCAAATATGCATTGTTTTGAAGCATATAACATGTTATGTGTCGCACTGTTACTATTAAAATTATTATAAAAAAATATCCACAACAATCTACGGGTTACCAAACCTCTCCATTTGTTCTCTTGATCTCTAATTTTTTTTTACTCTTTTATTGTCTTCTAAAACAAAATATTGGTAACCATGATTTGTTTTTTTTATATTTCTGGTAGTAGCATTTTTTACTCCAGCCTCCACCTAATAAAGTGTGAACATTATTTTGTTCTAAAATTACAATAGCTTAAACTTAAAATTATATTTTTTTGTTATATCAAATTTCTACGTCTTTTCACAATTTATACAATGATCATATGAACCATCACAACGCGCGGCATCCATACATCTCTTATTCACTATAAAAACTAATAATTTCCAATATAACTATACAATTGATCTGTGTAAGAATATGAGAATTACTAAGTGAAAAGGGCATACGTAAATTGAAAGTTCCTTGATTGGCTTTAATCATGGCTACAACAGCAATACAAGGATGGTCATGGTTCGAATAACAGTGGCGTCGCATTCTTTTCCAACTTTGGCATTCTACAGCAGCAAAATGCAACTGATGTTTTTCAACTTTCGTACATTAGCCACTTTTCCTTCTAACTTTCCTAATGTACTATGTATATTTCTATACTTGTAATGTTTGTTGAATACAAAATAATAATAATAATAAAATTTGCAATACATTTTATGAGCATAAAAAAAATAACCTACTGGTACAACGCTAAATATAAAATTGTTATTGCATTCATTTACAGTGGGGCGCAATTCTGTTACCATTTCGTTGCAGGAAGCACCTGTAGTTTACCCATAATATTTTAGTCCCATTTTGGTCCCAATTATAGTTAGATTTGAATTTTTTCTTTTTTGTGATTTTGTTGGGGATTTTATTTAAAAAAAATCCTTTGTTTTATTTTAATTAGTTTAATATCAATTAATATTATATCTATAATCTGTAATACACATGTATAATCCATATATCATTGTCAGAAATTTATAAGTAATTTTTCAATTTATCATTTAATATTAATTATCTGGATGATTAAAATTAGTCTTAATTATATTTAAACTCTTTGAATGAGATATGGATGTATACCAAAAAAAAAAAAATATCACGTCTCAATGCAACTTCATTTTTAACTTCCCCAAGTAATAATTAATTTGGTGAGAAATTGAAGTTTAATATATGCATTTAAATTTTTTTATTTTTTATGAGCTTTTTACAATATTCACTATAAAACCTACTAATTTCTAATACAACTATACAATTGATCTGCGTAAGAATATGAGAACTACTAAGTGAAAAGGGCATGCGTAAATTGGAAGTTCCTTGATTGGCTTTAATCATGGCTAACGTTAGAGTTACCAATCGTAACCAGGACATCATCTTTCCCTGGCCAAGAGGATAACGACGATCACGAGAACAATGAAATTCAAGTACTTCCTGTGATTTTTACTTTTTGTTAAACGTTGTTTTCCTCTAATTTAAACTTCTAAGGGTTTGATTGAATTTACACTTACACCTAGCTAGACTTTGATTGAATTTACATCTGCTCCCTGAATTTTCAAATTTTACTATACGATAACTGTTCATAAGTGACTAGACAATTTAATTTTACTATTTGAGAGTCATTAATTATGCTATTTAAATTAATTAAAGTACTTTACTATTGAATTCTTTATTATTTAGTTGTTTGGGAAACTATAAAATGACATAAGTCTCGTTTAGGAACAACTTTTATTATTAGCGTTAGAAGTTTTAGATAATTTATTTAACGGTTGAAACGGAAACACTAAAATTAAAAATTAAAAGCTACCCATTGAATAATTCTTTTAAAAATTTAACACTAATTACTAACGTTAATACCAAATGATGTCATGCTACAGCAATGACAACCCCATCTAGCCATTGATCCGTGTAGGACACACATGATTTTATGGCCTAGATGGGGCTCTCATAGCTATGATATGTCACGCAATCATGACTTTAGTTTTTCCACGATGAATACAGTGTTGGTCTTAGAAAATGAGAGGAAATGTAAGGCTAATTCGTTTTAACTTAAGTCAACTGACTTATTTTTACTTTTACATATTTTTTGTCTAAAATCAATTTCATTTGAAAGTCAATATTATGTAGATATAATAATTCATTTGAAAATAAATTTTCATAATATTATTAAATTTTTATGAATTTTTCTTTTTTAATGCCTTAAACTAGAAAAATTCATAAAAATTTAGTAAGATTAAAAAAATTTTATTTTCAATGGATTATTTCAACTACATAATATTGGATTTCAATTAAAATTATTTCTATCTAAAAAAATATAAGAATAAAAATAAGTAATTTTAAAATCAATTGATTTAAGTTAAAATAAACTAGATGTAAATTGTGAAACTTGAGAGGAGTAAACATGATTTGGAACAAAGTTTAGGGCCCAATAGCAAGTAATCCACTTTTTCAAAAGTTCAACTCGTGAGCAAGGAGTACTATATGGCTCCCGCAACAATATATATACTTGTCGTTGGTCCATTCTCTTCGAATATATACCAAGAGTGTTAGAAGAAAGAAAGAGATCATAATAAGTATGTCGATTTCATTTGAAGCTTTGGCAATGGCGGGAGTAGATCACATGCAATATGGCATGGACGCGGACAAGTGGGAGAAAGAGGAACAGTCCGACGAGTTGCCGCCACCCCATTTGCTCGCCGACGACGAAGGTGCCATATTCATGCTCAGTAACGGCAGTTTCCGGCGAGATACCGGACCCAGACAAGGTTCCACCACCGGTGAAGCTAAGCGGGCAGTTCAAGGAATGAGTAACCGTAGCATAAAGATGAAATCCTAATACAGACTTCGTTTCCATTCCCATGTTTCCTTGTCAGTTCTATGATCAGTCTATCTTTTTGTCCCTTTTTTTTTTAAGCTGGCAAAAATGTTTCTCATCCAAATTGCTGAAAAGTTTAGTGCAAAAGAGTTTCTAGAGCAGTCCTAATCAAAGAAGACGTCCAATTAATGTAAAAAGCTTCCCACGTTTCTCACTAATTTGCCTTTTTTTTTTTTTTTCCTCTGATCCTACACCCGTGATTTACAAGTTCAATTATTAACCTGTACATATAATCAAGTCAGAAACCAAAACCTTCGAAAGAATTGTAATACAAAGTTTATAATTAGTAAAATGTCGATTTCGATTGAAGCTAATTTGGCAATGGCGGGAGCAGATAATGTAGAATGGGGGTGTGGACGTGGACAAGTGGGGAGCACGAGGATCGGTCTGGCGAGTCTCTGCCCACCTCATTTGCTCGCCGACGGCCAAGGCATCGTTTTCATGGTCTTCTGCGTGCAGCTGCCGGTCAAGTCCAGGACAGGGTTGACCAAGTCCTGTTTACGCTCTCAGAAATTTCAGTTAAGTTCCTCAGTAGAAATGGAAGATAAGGAGCCAGATTTCGTGGAGGAGACAGAAGAAGCAGAATTAAATGCTGAGCTGGCAAAAGTAATTAGTTCGGCTGACCCAGTAATCAAGAAACATGAAGCGTTATTAATTGGGACTACAAGTTCAAATTTTAAATTAGACATTATAAACCAGGTAAATAAGGAAGGAGCCCCAAAAGACAATTCCAACCAGGTAAATTTTTTTAAAGACAATTATAGATACTTTAAATTCAAATTTCAAAACTTATTGTGACCAATTACTCTAAATTAATGAACTTAATCCACTGAGGAACCAAAATGTGATAATTTTAACAAGTTCAAAACTAAATAAAACAATCAATAAAATTAGGAACTAAAAAAACTGTAATTACAAATTAGGGACTGTCTATGACATTTACCAGTTAAAATTAGTCTACGAGACCTTTGATAAATCCTAAGTGGATCCGATAGAGAAATATTAAGTGAAAATATTTGCTTTTCCGAAGGACCGATCATGCATATAATAATATATCCTAGGCTATTACCAAATTTATCGAACCGAGCCTCTTCATCCTTATTGAATGAAGCCTGAAAATGTATTTGGCATCTTATCAAGTGTTCGAGTTTGAGCGAGTGTCAAATCTACTGAGCCTTTAATTACACCTGCGCGCTCTCTAAAGTAAAGTTAGGGGCAGTTCTACATCAATTAATCAAATTAATGAGCCCACGGGCATGGCTTGGTTAACATGGGTCAGGGGATTAGGGATGTAAAAGACCTTGGATATGGAACTTAATTATAATAGGGTGCCCCTCATAATTGATTTCAATTTCATCTTCATTCTAGCCGGCCATAACCAAGCTGCTTGTTCTTTTCGCGCTCCATCAACGGAGCATCTCCCTACAGCATGAGCTTGTCCTCTTACTGGCCCGAGCCCCAAATCCAATTCCCCTTAGTCCTCTATAGCTTTTCCCAACTCCATTGGACGGCTGCTATGGGTGTAAGTGGTTGCCCCGACTCGAAATTCGATCCTATTTTACGGGTTAGGGTCGGGTTAAAAAGATGGATATGAGCAATTCGGGCCAACCCGAACCTGACCCATTTAAAATGTCAGAAATCAGGTTGGTTCGGTTAGAACCCAAATCCAAACTGAAAATTGTTTAAGCCCAGTTGCCCCTAACCTAGCAGGCCACCACACCACACCAGTCCTCTTGATTCCTTAATCTCATTCGATAGCTCAGCCCAGTAAATCCGATTTTTTTCAGACTAGGGTCGGTTCGAGTTTCAGATTTTGGATGGCCAGATTGGTTGTAAATTTCGGGTCCCAACCCTAACCCGAAAATTACACCTCTAACAACTGCTGCCTCGGTCTTCCAACTACAGCGTCATCCTCCACCATCCACCGTTGTTAACTATATTGAAGTATTGGCTTTGCTATTCTAACCTCCAACCTTCTTTATTTCATAATATTTCTCATGTTTTTTTTTCCCATTAGACCATTCCTTTGGATTTTTAATTTTTCCTTATTTTGCCACTCCTTTAAATTTTTGAAATGGTTATGTTCATCTTAATTGGGGGGTCAGAAGTGTATCTTGTTCATTTATCCATTAGATTGGTGTGGGGTCGTATGATACCAGATGATTATGTGTGGTTATTGTGATGCTATGATTTATTAGGACATGTGTTGACATCTTTGCTATTACAAAGAATTTATACCCTTGTTAAACTGCAGCTCATCTTCACTTAAACTATGCTCGTCCTAATTATGGTTTACATTGTTCTAAATTTCGTTACCACGTATGGGAATGGACATGGGAAAAAAAATGAATGGCCTAATGCACTGATATATGGTTATCCGAGGTGAGTTCAAACTTATACACCCACCTTCCTTTTTTTTCATGACTGAGGTATTCGAGAAAGGACTGAATGATAGTCGCTACTTGACCACGGCTAGCTGGAAACTTGTTGATGAGAAAATGAAGAACCGGACAAGCTACCTGTGGGACTTTATTACCTCCAGCACAAATGGAACACTTTGCAGCAAGACTACAATGAGTGGATTAATGTGCTTGGACCACTCGATGAATGGCTATGGGATGAGGAAATCAGGCATATTGTCACCAACAATGATTGGTGGGCTTGCCGCATTGAGGTATTGTTAAGAACTTTAATGGTTGGTGTTTTAATGTATTATTAAAAAGGATGGAAATTGTAAGTCATTATTTGCCATGTAAAATGTTTTACTGTATGATGTTTTATGTATTTGGTTCTTCTCAGGATCACCCGGAAACAGTTGAACTATGCAAGAAATGATGTTTGTAAAGACAACCCATGGTGGAGTGAATGTGTGCTGGCCACTTGGAGCAATAGAAGATTGTGAGATATCTGAAGGTGGCTGCAAAAATATTTTACCAGAGCAAACATGCCCTCCAAATCTTGCCAGTTCACTGTCTTCTTGAACCTAATTACTGCAAGCTCAAGATTGTTCTAAGAGCATGGAGGAAAAAAAAAACTATTAACGCCTATAACACTGACTCACTTTTGATGAACTTGTATGGGAATCTATAAATGATTACCTGTATACGACTTTCCCACCGCTCATCATCTACCATAACTGTACCAGTTTCTGAGTCCCATCCCAGGCTTGGCATTGAACCCAATAACTGCTTCCATGTACTGTACTATCGTTTTAGTTATGGCCACTTGTTCTTGAATTGTCCCACAACATATGGCCGACCACTCTCTAAAAAAAACTAATCTTCAATTAAGCTCCAACTTGTCCTCATTGGATGTCCCCATTCAACAAGGCTGCATTTGGATAGCATTGGCCGCAATTCGGCAAAAGGCTACGATGGTGGTGTGATCCCACATAGTGTGATCACGTTTGGTAGCTTCACTAGTCATAGAGAACTCGCTCAAAATTTGAGAATCTCCCTACCTACTCATAAATCTTTAAACAAACATAGCCATGTAACATTATGTGGGCAGGCAACATAACTTGTAAGTACACAAATATTAAACTGCATATCATTTAAGGCATGTCTCCCTAGCAACAGGATTAACATTTGCACTCAAAGTGACAATGTCAATTGGCAAGAAATGCATACCAACACTTGAGGTAACTGTAATGATGTATGGTGCAAATGCAAATAAGATGACTAATAACAACACAGGAAGAAGTGGGCCAAAAACAAATTCATACCTCATCAGACAAATCAAGTCCAGGGGATGTTGAGTAACGTGAATTGAGTACAAGAAGCCAAGAACCTCCCACCGGTAATGACCTACAAGAAAAAAGGTGCAATATATATCACATTTACAAGTTAATAACAACAGAAAAAGGTGTTGGCCTAAGCTTGCATTATCTATGAAAGAAAATTAAATTAATATAATAATCAAGAGGAAACTGAAGTGACCGAAGCAAAAAAAAAATTAAAAAATGGTCTGGTGCAAAAAAAGGGGGGAAATTATAAAATGGAGTTGGTGGGAGTGCAGAAATAACAAAGCCAATACTTCAATGCAGTTGACAATGGTGGAAGGTGGAGGGTGCTTTGAAGACAATGCTATAGTTGGAAGATCGAGGCGCCATTATCCAATGAAGCTGAGAAAAGATATAAGGGGCTAAAGGAACCGGATTAAAGGCTTGGGTTTTCTGGAAGACACGCTCACATTGTGGGTAGGTGCTCTATTAATGGGACATGAAAAGGGCAAGCAGCTCCTATGTTATGGCTAGCTATAAAAGAGAAAATGAATATGAAATTGAAATCAATTATGAGTGGCACTTTGTTGTAATTAAGTTCTATGTTCAAGGTCTTTTTCATCACCGGCCCACTGACCCTCTATTGACCAGCCCAAACCCCGTGGACTCATTAATTTGATTAATATATACTAAACTGCCCCATGATAATTATTATACTTAACTTCATGGCTTTAAATTTTACGTTGGCCCATTTTAAGAACAACATTTCATGTACAATCGGTTACACTTACACTTGTCCCTCAAAAGTAAGGTCATAATTACGTTTCACCTCATAATATTTTAAAAGTTATAATTATGTAGCTCTTATATTTCAAGCTTATCAAATTATTGAATATATCAAGCTGAGCTCAGACTTTTTTTTAGTCTAGCTCAACAAATGCCTCGTTAGATTTGAAGGCAAAAACATTCATGTCTCCATGACGAAAAATAAGTAAGGTTGATTCAATTGTAAAATCATCTAAACTTTGCCTTGTTGGAATATTTAGAAATTAAAACATCGATGACCTAGTTGAAAATTGACTTTTCCAAGTAATAGAGACAAACATTTTTTTTAACATGGTAATGAATAAAAAGAGTTCTGATGCAGTGGTAAGAGGAGATCAGTTAATTCTGCCCCTAAGTATAGTTTGATGTGTGATTTGGAGTGAGCAAAATAGAGAATGTGATGACTACTTGGTGGAAAAATCCTTGTGTGGGCTAAATCAATGTATCAAAAACTTAGAAGTCATCCTGTACCACAAAAAAAAAAAAACTTAGGAGCCTTCATGCATAGTTTTGATTATTAGTGGACAGTTACTTCTTAAAAAAAAAAACTTAAACTTTAGCACCAAAATTATACTTTAGCCACACAAAGTCTCCAACTAGAACTTAAAATGATAATATCTCCATCAAAGGATGAAACGTTTTTCTAAGTATGAAGATTAAAATGTATATAATTTATAGAATTTTTCTAATTTTACCCCCTTAAAACTAAAATTAAAAAAATTTCTTTTTGGATTTTGTATGGTGAAAATTTAAATAATTACTAAAAAAAATTTCTTTGGGTTTTGTGTGGAGAGCGTTTAAATGAATATTAAAAAAATATATTTTTTATTAGATTTTGTATAATAAAAGTTTAAACGATGGTAATAAAATAAATTAAATATTAAAAACAATCCGGGTAAAGAAAATATTTCAATTTTCTTTAATAACCCAAAAAGGGTTTTTTTATTCCACGGATTAGTATATTACAAAAACTCCATCGTACTATTACGCTTGTAACCCCTATGTTTCATAAACCCCTTCCAAATGTCTTCAAGGTTTGCGGAAACCTACAAATACAACCCCAAAGCAAAATATAAATGACTTTGGTAAATTATGCTAAGTTATCCTTAACTTCACTTTCTATGTTCAATTCTATCCTCAATATTTTTTTCCAACTTTGTTCACATTATAGAGTTTTCCCATTCTCTTATTTTTCTACGCTTTTTTTTTCTAGTTAATTCTTTTTTTGTCAATCAAGCCTGAATTGTCATGTGAATATTTATCACTAAGTAAAAATTTAAGAATTGATATATTTTCCAATTAACTCTCTAAATAATTTTTTTTCTTCCCATAAAAATAAACACATTATACGTAATTGAGAATTAGAGTGCACCTAGTTTTTTTCAATTTTCTAAATGTACTAAAATTTTTTGCTAAAATCAACATAAAGTTTCGTGTGTTAGAAGTTGATTGGCCGTAGAAAATATGTTAGGTCTCACTTATTTTTTCAACTACTAATCAAACTATGTCACAAGAAAATTTATAAAGTTTTAGTACAATTTTTTTATTACATCTTGTACTTCTTTTTTTATAATTAATATTTGGAGAATGATTTTTTTAAAAAAAATTTCGTCATTTCCTTGAGTTTGACTGTTTGACCGTTAAGTGACTTGATAAATGATAGTGCCAAGTGTCAAGGGCTTTAGTGTGTACCTTGAAAACATAGGGGTAACAAGTGTAAATAGTACTATACCCTAGGGGTTCTTTGTAAGTTGCCAGGTTAGAATCCGATCAAGGACTCAGTCACTCATCAGCCGTTGGCTGCAGAAGTTGGAGACCTCTCCGGCGGTCCTCGAGACTTCGAGTTCCCCGGATACGCCGCAGCTCCACCAGGGCCAGGACTCTGACATCCGGCGCTTGCGAAAGCTACCAGAACGCAGCCGGCAGACTCGTCTCGCTGACAAAGAAGGTTTTCTCTTGGGCACTGTTCTTGTCTCAGTTGATTCCTGCTTCGCATTTCTGCCTCAAAAGCCGTTGTTCGATCCGTTAGGTACGATTTATGCTTCTTTCTTCGACATTGAGGGGAATTGTCTCTTTGGTTCGAATCGAGCGTCTGGGTTGGGTGTGGATCGGATAGTTTAATGATGCTTGGATTTCAATTTTTTGAACAGTCGATGAAATTGCTTTTGTTGGGCTTCGTTGCCATAATAGGTAACACGAGCAGGAACATCAAATTAGATTGGGAAACACGTTCTTTCACATCAAATTATATCTGCCAGCTTTTTTTCTAGAAATGTTGGGTAACTAGCCTTCATGGTACACTGAGTAGGGGAAGACTTATCTTGTCTGTACGGGGGAAAAAGAGAGAATGAATCGTGCTTAGAAGAAGGGGGGGGGGGGGGGGGGGCCTCTTTTTGGACTGAGCCGTGGGCACGAGGAATCAAATTTTGCTTTGAAAATCTGCAGCTTAGGGTAGCAATTCTGATCAGTTTTGAGTTTCTTATAGCCTTGGCTTTGAGGGCAAAAACCTGCACCCTGCTGCTGCGATTCAGAATTTTCTGCTACAAGAAACACGCACAAAGTTCAGGTTAGAGCTCAGGTCCAGGGCTGGTGAGATTGGCCTTTGTGCATCTTGGTTCCACAGCTCAGTTAAGTTGAAAATCTTCAGTTTGAACATTTCAGGTGTAAGGTAAGCTGACCTTACCATCTTCGTGTGCTGCTATTTTTTTTTTTTTTTTGCCTTGCTTGTATGTAAAGTGTTTATCTGATGTTAGAAGAGCAATAATGCATGCAGTAGTAACAGTCACATGTGATTTTTAGCGTTGACCAGTAGTCAAGTTTAGCAAGTTAGTGCCAAAATAACTAGTGGTGTACTGGAATTTGCTATGTTTGTCTAATTGCGGATTTAAATTGGATGAGAAAAAATGTTATGTTTCAGCCATGTTTAATGCTGCTTAGAATGTCTGTTATTGTGCTATAGAGAAATTGGAGTATTATTGTTCAAAAACAGCAAGTTTGTATGCCTAGAAACAACTTTGTTTTACAACCAACTTGTAAACGGATTCTTCAAAAAGACCTTTTCCAACTGCTACTTATGCTGACATAGTAACGTTGGTCGAAAAAAGGAAGTAAAATGTTAGGTCCCAGTTCCCAAGTTTCTTAGGATGTTAACGAGGCTGTTATTCAAGTCTGGCTTGGCCAATGATTGCAATCATTATTAGGAGGCTGTATTCATGTTTGTGTGTGGATAATGAGGTCAATTGCATGCTTATATTTTGAGAACTACAACTAGTAGATGATTGTTACTAAATAAGTGATTATTGTTTGAGTTTCAGGGTATCTTTTCTCCCCTTCTGCAGTTCTGCTGGCTCTTCATGCCTATTAGACAATTACGTTTCCAAAGAGTTCTTGGTTGTTCTTGGATGTTCATTCATCTGTCTCTAGTAGGGCAACAATTCGGGAAATCTAAAATGGCTCTTCTTCAAACACCGATCCTTTTGCTTTTACTCGTGCTAGTGCATCAGCTATTCCACTGCAAAATAGCTTTTGGAATTGTCAGCCAAGAAGAGAAAGGAGAAGAATTTACTGAAGAACTGCTATTAAAACCATTGCCAGACCGAAAGGTCTTGGCCCATTTCCACTTCTCAAGCAAAGCTCCTCCTTCCAGCACTAATGGCCGGCACCATCATCTTTTCCCCAAAGCAATTTCTCAGCTGGTAACTTATTTCCCTTTTTGTTCGTTTTTCCATTTGGTTCTGAGTTATAATAAGAAATGGGTGCTGATCCATTAGAGCAGTAACCATCGTAGATAATGGCTCAATTGTTTTCCCTCATGTTTATATTGTTAAGAATAAAGAGAAAAATTCTTGGTGTTTGTGATGCTGTCTACTCCCCAAATATTGAATGACTCTGTTAAATTGACAACTGATTCATGGTTTGTCTAATTGTTCTGTCTTTTCCTTGGATATGGAAGCAACCATTAGTTGGCTTCATTTGTATGTGTTGCTTGAATAGGACTTGAAATTTTAGTTAGTCTCTTATTTTGCAGTTTCCTTTTGCTTGTGCTTGCCATGTAAGTGTTTTAGTGTGATTATATGGAATATGTGTTACTTATGCTTTACATGCTGGTTGACATCGCATGCATTTAGAACTGGCAGTCTGGTTAGAGATTCCAAATGGACCCCGGAAAAAGTTTATGACACTTTGATGAGTCTCACAATTGTCTTTAACACAAGCCTTTCTGAAAAAATTGCTTCAGCATGACATCATGGTCAGATTATGTGTAGTTTGTGACCAAGGTTGCCTAGCTTTTGGGCATGATATTTTGTTTATAAAGAATGCATTTTGTAAATACTCTTAACTTTTAATAATTTTGGAGAACTAATTTGCAGTCCAGAGATTGTATTTTTCACTGGTTTGGTTTACTTATTAATTTCTTTATTATTAAAATAGAGTGTCACCTTTAGAATAATCAGATAATTCAGCAACGTGACTGTAAATTCCTGGTCAGGTTGAAAAATTTCGAATTAAGGAACTTGAGCTGTCTTTCACACAAGGACGCTGGAGCTATGAAAGTTGGGGTGGCTTTGATACTATTTCCAGCAGCAATGCAAAGCCACCAGGTGTGGAGCTATGGGCACTTTTTGATGCCCCAGAATATCAAATTGATGCTTCTTGGAAGAATTTAACACACACTCTTTCAGGCCTCTTTTGTGCCTCAATCAACTTCCTAGAATCATCTACGACATATGCTGATCCTCAATGGAGTTTTCCACCAACTCCAGGCAAGGTGAGGTACGGTAATTTGCCACGTGAGGCTGTCTGTACTGAAAACTTAACTCCGTGGCTCAAGTTGCTTCCTTGTCGAGACAAAGATGGGATTTCATCATTGATGGACAGACCATCTATCTACAGAAGCTTTTATCATTCTCAGCGGTTGCATATAACCGCACTTGGAACCACTTCAGTGGGCAGTGTTACAGGCATTGTACTGGAACAGACACTTACAATTGCTCTCCAGCCACATCATCAAAGATATAGTACTGCCCAGGGCACTGAATCTATGCAACCAAGCTGGAGTATCAGTTCAATCTTTGGGAGGAAAATTGGTGGAAGATGTGTTCTTGCCAGATCCAGTAATGTATATCTTTTACTTGATGGAGGATTAGTGAAAGAAGTGATCCACCAGGAAAATGAGACAACTGGAGATAAAAGTGTGGTTCCTAATTATTTTTGGAGCAACCCCTGTTTTGGGTTGTCTGCCGAACCAGATATGGTTTACAAAGAAGTAGCCTACATGCACGGCAAGAGTTCATCTATTTTGTACAGGTTTTCAATTGAAGATGGCAACTCTAAGCCATTTGATCTGGGTCTTACATGGAAGATTCCAGTAGTTTGGTCATGTCAACAAGCACCATTTCATGCTAGTAGGTTTTTGATGGGAAGTGGCAATGAAAGGGGCGCTATTGCCATTTCTTTCAAGTCTACAAAACTGGCTGATGGATTCCAGGGTCTTGATGTTGCTGATGTTCAGTGCAAGGTGCAAGTTGATGTTTTCCAAGTTGTGCCTTGGTACATAAAGATCTATTTTCACTCTCTGCAAGTCTTTGTCGACCAACAACCCAAGGCATTTGCAGATGTTGTTGAGAAAATAAATGTTTCTCCTTCAAAAGATAAGTTGTCTCCTGGCGTGATGGAAATGGTTCTTAAACTTCCTTGCAGTGTGAAATCAGCTGCTTTAACCATAGAGTTTGACAAGGTACGCTTTTCATTGCATTGATTAGTCATCTTTCATTTCCATTTTTTGCTTTATTTTCTTAATTTCATAGCTATTTGGTTTGAAAGTTTTTTATATGCATTAAGTTCCTTGTGTGCATATTTGCCATGCTGATTTGGTTTTTAACTAGGGTTTCCTTCACATTGATGAATATCCACCTGATGCTAACCAAGGGTTTGACATCCCATCTGCTGTTGTAACCTTTCCCAATTTTGATTCAAGTATACATTTTCTTGAGGTCAATGATATCAGCGAGTTGCCCATGCTCTCAAAGCTGCAGGTACAAAATTGACCCGCCCTAAGTGGAATACACTTTTTAGTTTACCCTGCCAGTGGAAATGATGTGAATTTTTTATGCAGGAAAGAAACCCTATAATGATGTATACGGAAGTGTTACTTGTGCCTTTGACAACTCCTGATTTTAGCATGCCTTACAATGTTATTACGATCACGTGCACGGTCTTTGCATTATATTTTGGATCACTTCTCAATGTACTCAGAAGGCGTGCAGCGGAGGAGGAAAAAATGCTTAGAGAGAAAGGTAAGGGCATCTCTTTTGGTGGTTTTTCTTTTCTGTTTTTAACCCTGTTTTAATGATTGGTTCAAATAGATCACACGGTAAACATACAGAAACTATGAAAAAGGAGTTCAGAGTTCAATTCTTCTCAGTCAAAATAATCAAATCAATTCAATTAAAGGCTTAAATTTTTTTTTCTTAATTGAGGAAGCTCCAGCTATTCCAGGATTAACTAAGGATGGTTGTGCACATCAAACTTTATTTCTGGAGATATATGTATACTTCAGATCATGACTAGGGTGATCAAATTATCTTATAGAAAGAAATAGTTGGACCCTTTTGAACACTTGAGTTATTTTTAGCTGCCCAAATCTGAATAATTGAAGCTATTAGTCAAACCAAATAAAGGCCAATTTTTCCCGTGTAGTACCTTTGGGTATACCATTCCTTACTAGTTTTATTGTCAAGTTGCTTATGTTAAACTACTGAACATTACACCTTAAACAACGCCACAATGATATCAAATTCAATTTTTTGGAAACACGATGATAATTCTGGTCGTTCTAATCAGAGCATTTTCTTTTAATCCTCTAATAGTACATTATATTCTACTCAGCTTTCTCGGATTTCTCTGCATGCAACCGAGATTTGTCTTTTTTAATGTAACCCTGTGTTGCATATATCCATAATGTCTGTCTGAAAGAATTCATTTCTATTGTTGTTAGCTGCTAGAAAAAGCGGTCCAATTCAGTTGCTGGTATCAAAATTTTCTGCCAAGCTAAGAGGTAGACCCTGGGAAGAACCTCATAAGCCTGAGACTTCATCATCCTTCCTCAGTTCTAAGTTAATACTCAGAATCATATTGGTAGCTGGAATTGCTGTAGCTTGGCAGTATCTTTCCTGAAACCGTGAGTTTTCACTGTATGGTATGTTAATGGTTTGGAATCAAATCCTAGGATCTCTCACAACGCACTGCAGTACATGTCTCACTTTTGTACCACTTTGTAGCACCATTGATCAAGTTTTGAAGAGAAAAAGGGAAGAGAATAGATACAGATCATGAACTGTTCACAAATTCTCTTATTTCTTGTTGTCTGAAACGTTGAATAAATAGCAGACAGTCTGCAAACTCAGAAACACATGGTGCAGCGCTCAAAGCCTCACAGTTGGAGCCTTCCACCACCTGCGGACCGAGACTACCGAAAGGTACAACTCTAGAAACTCACTGGCTACTAAACAAAGTGGTATTACAGTTGTAGGATACGTATATGGTAAATGGTTATGTCATCTGAGCTATAGTTGAATCATAGCTACATTATAATTGGTTTTAACAATTCCTTAAGAGGGTGTAACACCAGAATAAGGATATATGGCAGCTCAATTATAACTCTGTTACATCTTGATGAAGATTTGTTATAACTAATTACAAGTCGGTTACTGTACCGAGACAAAATGTACCAGACTTACAGGGGCACTTGTATTTGTGGGATTTATAGATGCCCCTAATTTCGTGCCAAATATTATCAAGTAAATATGCTCCAAGCGAAATTTGGAGGAACCTGATTGAGATAGGAACTTTTCTAGTAGGGGGCATCAACGGTACGAGTAGATGAAACAAAGTAACTTCAACTCAAAAGGTAGAATATTACTCCCTCTGTCTTATATTCTTTGTATTATTTGATTTTTTTGTTTAGTTTGATTTGAATTTATTCATATTAGTATTTATTCAAAAAAATTAAAAAATATATATTTAGAAACTATATGTCTTGATTTATCATTTTTATATAAAAGTTCTTCATTTATATATTAAAATGTTAAAAATAAAAAATTATAAATTAATTACTGAAAAGTAAATGATGTAAAAAATATGGGACAGATGGAGTATTATGTAACCAAGCAAACACAAAGGCATGAACAAAATGTTCAATTAACTTCATAATGGAAGCTTTTAAATGATGTCGGGCAACTTAAACTCTTATTAATTCAACTTTATCGTCTCTCTCAGTCTACCTTATGTCATTCATGTGACTTTGGTAGACAATATCTTCAAATCATTTGTTAGTTTTTAGTGGTCAGGATCCAATGAGAAATGTGGCATTCATTGGAAAATTTGTTTTAACCACACATTGTCAAAAAGACATGGTAGTTTAAGTATTTGGGATATATATACGTATTTTTAATCTCTTTTACTAGGTAAAACATTTTGGACTGCATGTTAAAGGCCAAGCTTGAATCTCTTGTCTGAAAGGTTTTACTCACCAAGTACGGCCAACATGAATCGATTTGGAGCACCAAGGCCCCTTCCACTATAACAACCATTTGGAGATGTCTTTTGGTTCCTTCCCTACCACAACAATCAGATTTCTTGACTGGTTCGGCAATATCTTCCAGTAGCCAAAGTCATGGGAGAGATTTCTTTGACATCTCAATAATATCTCTCTAGTGTATCTGGCTCAACCAAAAAATTTTTGCATTTAGCAACGCTCTGCCTAATCATGAGCAGATTGTTTATGTTGGAGATAAATTGAGGCAAGAACTTCATTCACCTGATGTTATAAGAGAAGCTGCTCCTCCTTCCATTCGTCCACGAAACTTTTGTAGCTATTGAAATTAGGTGATAAAGCTTCGGTGTGGCTGGCCGATAATGCTCCTTCAATCAAATACCGAAGTTGCCTCCTAATACTTCTCCTTCCGCTTTATCTGCTTAACTGAGTGCTATATTATGTCTATTTGCAGACAGTTGCTATACCCACTGACTGTGTCCAAACATTCGACAGGATCACATTAAGGACTCTGAAATGAATATCTAATCCTTAACCAATTTGGCCGACATTCTTGCAATATCTTGAATTTGCGCGTCCGATCAATTATCAGTTAAATTGGTCTACTTCAGAATCTGTTGTTACTATTTTCGAAGCATCAATATTGGCATAAGACTTACAAATGATTCTATAAAATCAAATTCTACAAATAGATATGACTAATTTTTATTGTTATAATAATTATACGTGTATGATTCATTTAAATTTAAATTGTTCAATATGATTCATTTAAATTTAAATTGTTTAATGAACTATTTCTAAATAAGCAACGGCCCTAGGTACTTGAAAACAAGAGGAGAAGAAGCTTAATGTGGATTCCAGTTGTGTTTATATTAACACATTGGTGCTCCTATCTTTTTTTTTTTTTTTAATTTCTGTTTTATGGCAAATTATAGACAAAGGAACAAGTCATTTTTCAGCAATGTGTTATAGTGTGGCTTTGATTGGGGGTGACAAAAAGTAAAAGGAAATCCCTAGATGCCCAAATACAGAAAAATACTCCCTTTGTCCAAAAATGAAAAAAGCAACATATTCTATTTTTTTCTATCCTAAAACTCAACAACATTTTCATATTTAATAAATTACTTTATCATATTACCCTTTAAACTATCATTTCAATATCTTTTTTTCTTAACTTTTCTTAATTTACTTGTAAAAAGTGAAAGAACAAAAAATGAAAACAGGACATAAACTTTTTCCTTTTTATTAATCTTGGTATCAAAATCAAACGTTTCATTCAAAATAGGACAAATGGAGTACATGAAAATGAAAAGGTATAGACAATAAATTGCTAATAACATGGACATGATTCCAAGCTGTACATTATTTCGTTTACATATGGCCAGTCATGCACTCCCTCTCACAAGTTATTAATTAAACAAGTAATTAATTCTTAATTTGTTACCAACCTGGCGAAGCCCAGGTTATGTTTAGTACCATATTTTGTTGAACTATTTATAATGAAGTAAATATGATTTTAAATGTCCAGATATATAATTAACCAGTCTGAGGACCAGCATCCTTCGGCAAGCCCGGGGCCTTTGCACCTCGTGAGCGTATCTTGTAAGTGCCTTTCTTCTGGGAAATGAAATATAAGAAATTAATGAAATATACTTTGTAAACCAACTTAAGAAAATACTGGAGCGTTAGCAAAAAATAAATAAATTTTTGGGAACACAAAACATACTTAAAAATGTAAAATTAATTAAAGCGCTGCAAAATAGCCCCTAAATTAACAAATATGTTTATGGCTCGTTTGGTAACATTACCCTTTTTGTACTGATGTTTTGTGTTCCTTGAATTTTTCCTTCTGTTTTATCTGCATGTTGCTAATAAATTTTTAAATAAATGTGTTTTTATTAAAATTTAAAATGAAAACTCAGTAAGATTAATACATTTCTCACTTTTAAATTTGCTCTTCAAAAACAAGATGTTCCTGCGTCCTATTTTTTCCCCAAAATTTTTCTTCCAATTTTAAGAAACAGAAAATAGAAACAATTACCAAACATATTTGTTTTTCTCTGGAAAACAGAAAATAAAACAGATAACAAGAAACAGAAAATATTTCCAAACGACCCCTTAGCATTATCAATTGTCTAAAATTAATGTAAGCCAAGACTAAAGGATTCTATTGATTTAATTGATCTATGACTATTTTTTACCGGGAAAATAAGAAATTTTATTGATAAAACTCTTCCTCGTAAATATTTCTCATTTGAAAAATAAATTTAAAGGACCTTCAAACCCTTATCATAATTTGAAACTAGGACCCCTCAAAGCTGAAGAAGACGATGAAATCCACCAAAATGACCTCAACTTTATCATACATTTGATTTCCTCAACCAAAACCCGACGCAGGTCATTAGAAACGAATCATCCACTAAGAAATCCAAAGTTGAAGAAGATGATGAAATCCACCAAAATGACCTCAACTTTATCACACACTTCATTTCCTCAACCAAAACCCAACGCAGGTCATTGAAAACTTTATTCTGCCTTGCCATCCAGATAATATATTCTCTGTAATAACAGGTTTACCATCAAAGATGCAAAAGTTTAAGGGCTCTTTATTAGACTTTTTGGCCCTTTTTTATAGCTGGATAAATTGCTATTTTGAAATAAACCTCGAGATGAGATTTCTCCATTTAGGAATAATTTTTGTGATTATAGCTAAAATCTGAAATAATTAACTTTTTATTAGATAATTTTTTCAACCGCTAACACTAATTGTTAATATTCGAAGTGCATGAAAGGAAAAGAACAGACCTCAGGGGATCCTCGCTTCGATTCTTCCCCACCTTCATTTCCTATCGCAGACAAAAGTTCAGATTATTTTCCAAGAAAAAGCCTCTTAATTATTCACTTAATTAGGAAATGAAAAGATATAAAGGCTATATATATATATTACAATCTTACCACCTGTTTTATTGCTTTTATCACACCAGGTGGCCAAGGATTCGACTATGCCAAAGAGCTTCTGCTTTAGATCTTCCACTAACCCACCCATTGCTGCTGTGAGAAGTAGTTAAGACTATTTCAGAGCCTAAATAAATATGTAAGATTGTTCAGATATAATTAAGTTCTCTTCCAATAAATAAATGACTAATTAGCTGTCGTTTTGCGTCAATTAAATTGTCTCTTACAATTAAATTATTATGTAAATATCACATTGGCTAGTGTGAGCTGCATAGAGATCGTCCAACCATACAATCGCCTTGTAATTTGCAGGGTAGAAGATGGGTACAAATTTTTATTTTTTACGAGACATGTTGAGCTTATATCTGCTTAGAATATAAACGTGTCAACATCTAAAAATGT
This sequence comes from Aquilaria sinensis, assembly GCA_005392925.1. Lineage (NCBI taxonomy): Eukaryota > Viridiplantae > Streptophyta > Magnoliopsida > Malvales > Thymelaeaceae > Aquilaria > Aquilaria sinensis. Next base: position 149,682 of record SMDT01000014.1, on the reverse strand, counting down.
CAACTCTTCGAGTAACATTTCTTTTTGATAAAAATTTCCATTAATTAGCGTTAGAAACTGAAAAAAAAAAATATTTGATGATAGTTTTTAGCATTAGTAGTTTGAGATATGATCTAATTAAACCTTCTATAAAAATTATTTAAAATACAACGTTGAATTATAATATTGTGATCAAAAGGAGTCATAATAATTATAACACTAAAATAAATTATTAGAATAATTTGTAGAAGAATAAACCCCACATTTTTCTGTCCTAAATTGGGGAAAAAATTAATTGGAAGCTGGTCTTTCATCTGTAGCATGGTCCCAACGGAGATTATGAAACAAGCAAATTAATCATCGTACTACTCCCATCGAACTATTTGGCCCTACCCGTTATCAATGGGATCAGAGATACTTCTAGCAAGAAATATACTAAAGCGTTAGTACTATGCTAGTAAAAAATCAAACTTTATCCGAAGCTTGGTCTAAAATTTTTAAAAATTTGGCTTTTTATGATTACATTGGTAATAATCTGGCAAACGGATCTGACTCACTAATTAATTTTTTATAGCATATTTGATTTTTCTTTGATAAGTTGGACATCAGCCGTTAACGTTTTCTCAGAATTTTTTATATACATCTCTAAGATAAATAGTTTTTTCTGCGCAATTCAAAACGATAAGTAAATCTTCATATTTTATTGGTAAAATAGATTATTTGAAATTCAACAGAACCCCACTTTTCTTCTTTTTTTTCTTGAAAAATAACTGATATGAATGAATTTTTTTACTATAAAATAAAATCTTATCCCCTTTTATAATTTATAATTTTTTATGTGAATTTTATTGATTAGTGATAATAATATTAGCCATTTTGATATACAGAAGGTTCATTATAAACTTCCTACTTTTTTAATAAAAAAATGAATGAAAATTTAATCATTGGATTAAAGTGTCTCTCTTTCTTCTCATCCCCTTCTACTATTTATTGCTACTGTTCATGATCCATGCCCATGGTTTCCCGACCCGGTTTCATCTTGAGGGTTGAGTCCTGACCGGTCCCCTTTTTGCTCTCTTGTTATGTATTCCCTCGGTCCAAAGTGTTTTTCGCCATTTATCATTCACAATAATTAATTTATAATTTTATTTATTTTTAATATTTTAGTATATAATAAAAAATTATATACATATATCAATGAAAAATAAAAACTTACAGTTTATAAATATAATTTTTTAAAATTTTTCTAGCAAATAATAATATGAATAAATGTAAATTAAACTTGTGTCTTAAGTGATCAAATAAATTAAAGAACATGGAACAAAGTGTGTATTTTTATTTTATTCTAGCTTTTGTAGGAAGTTATGTTACTTATGTTTAAGGTGAGTACGTCTTGCATCGATCTTAATGTGTTATTATGCGATATTCTTATGTGATCATTTATTCAAATTGACATTTTATTGAACATTTTTAATTTAAAAATTCAAAAAAGTACTTTAAAAATATTTTTCTGTAAAAAGTAATTATTTTTATGAATTTTAATTTTTTTTTAAAACACCTTTGAGTATGCTTAGTTTCATTTCATTAGAAAAATTCCAACGGCACTTACAATATCAATAAGGGGCCTACACAAGGAAATGGCAAAACCTAACCAAAACAGAAGATAAAATCAAATACCTATACATGTTCTTAACAGTAAAACTTAATAAAAATATTTGCTTTTCATATGAAATATTATAAATTTAACCAGATCTAGAAGTTTTTTTCCATGGAGTCTATATATATATGTATGTATGTATGTGTGTGTGTGTATGTAATTTTATATGCTTATCAAAGAAAAAAAATATAAAATCTTAATTTAATTTCAGCATATTTATTTAAAGAAAATTTTAATTATCAATTTTTTCAAAACTTTTTACTTATTTTCTCAAATTAACGGAGTCATTTGATAAATTTAGTGGGACCCATTCAAAAATTGCTTAATATTTTTTTAAGAAACAAAAAATTTTACTGGGGTGCATGGATCTCATTGCAATGCATGTGTAGATCCTTTCCTGTTCCAAAATTGATAAATTTTTAAAATAATCATTTTATATAAAAACAGCGCACAATAATATTTAAAATCAATGAAAAACAAACTCCTGCTTATATAACTCTATATATATATGTGTGCTAGTATGATATGGATGGATATGTAAGTTTTATTCGTTTATGACCAGATGTTCTTTTCATTGTCTTTGGCAGATCGTACGATTTTTTTTGTTTTTAATCGATCTCCTGCTTCATTAGTATAAGCTTAGTACGTTATAACACATAACAAAAAAGGTTCTTAAGTAGTGGAAAAGACATAATTCTTAAAAAAAAAAAAAAAGGACAAAAAATGCAAATAATGTATTACAGCCAATTCGTTTGGCCTGCAAGCAGCTGTAGTAAATTGGCTTTTTGACCCATGGTTTGAATTATTGACGCATAATTCCCATTAGGCCAGCTATGTTTGATACTTATTACAAATTTGCCATTGACAGCTTGACTTGTCTTGTTTCTTCACGTGACTGTCTCAGTTTCGCTTATCTCTCTGCATCTCTCTCTCCCAGGCGTGCCATAGGAGCCTGGTTCGTCCCATTCTCATCGCCTCCGGATGAGCAATTTGGGTGTTTGGGTCTCATGATTTTAGGATAGCTACAATTAGAACAACGACCATTCATCCCGATCTGCCTGAAATTGGTGCCAATCCTGAGCGCATCTATCTGCACTAGTAATTCCAGCCGGGCATCTCCTGGTTTACCGTCATCCACGGGCAGCATTTCTGTTGGTACACCGTCAGGCGACGCGTCTTGCAAAAGGTAATTCTTTCTATACCATTCGTCCTTCGTTTAATCTATAGGAGTAAAAATAGATTGCATTTGTTTGAGGATTGATTTATATATAACTGGAGTTTACTGGGGATATGCTTGTTGTGATTTCTGGTTTTGTTTTCCCCGTTATATCATCAACAACAGTACTTCACCCTCCAATTTTATTATTATTCAATGCCATTTGTAAATGACCTTGAGTCAGATTAGATGAATGCTATCGTCTGGGATTAACCTTTGCTTGTGTTCATACAAACTGGTATTTGTAGTAATGTCTTGCCAAACCACTAACCAACAATTTACTTACATTGATGGTTGTAGAGGAAATTTTGTTTGTTTCCATTTCGTGAAAATGTATTGCTGTTACTAACTCATGGATCTTGTTCGTGCTTAGCATAGCTGTTGTCTCTATCATCATGCATTATGGATTATTGGTGCATCAGCAATAATGCTTACCTTTCACAACTCTTATATTTTGCTTATCGAACAAGAACATTGACTTACGAAGAGCATGAGTTTCAGACTGGAATTATATTGGGTGGTCTTGCAAATAATTGATCATTTAGGCTAGACGTATAATTGATGTATTGCACTTTGCCCTTTTCAAATTTCTGGTTTTAGTCTTATTGATCAATTGAGGGACTATAACACTTACCAGACAGACGCATACTGAGTGGCTTATAAATATAGAGCAATTGCAATTGAGGGTTTTCATGATAAAAATGCTCGTTAATTCTGCTGAAACGAATTTGGTGTGCTCAGAATTTAAAATCATCACATGTGTCTATGTTCCCAGTTTAGCTCATGCATATAAGTTTAAGAGTGTTTAAAAAGGGACTGTTTGGGTTAGTGGAATCAATTTATCACAGCAACTACCTTTATTCATATTAATTTGTTTGCTTGCTGGCGTTACAGTATTTGTGTTGGGGTACGTCATGGGCTTTGCCTCTATTGAGTTATAAGACAGCCTTTACTAACTGGTCCCCCAACAACTTATAACTATTTATAGTAACTTTATCAGCCTCACTCACATTACAGTACTTTTCATTGAATTTTAATTGAGTATTAATCCAAGTTGCTCTCTCTATCCATATATAAATACATTAACAACAGCCTCTCAAACATTGCAGTTGGTTTTTCTAGCGTTTCCTTTTGCTTCATTTCACAAAATAAGGTTATCTCCTATAGCATTTTCAATTTAATAATATCTAGTTGTACTTGTGTGGAATTTATTTTTGATCCTTGAATTATGGATTTAGAACTTCTGTGGTTCATACTTGATGCTATTTTTTTTATCATGATTATTTTTTGTATGTGTGAATGGTTTCATTAGTTTTTTGTTATGTGTCTGTATTCTATTCTGCTGTTTATAGATATCACATAGGCAGTCAGCCACCCCATCCGGTAATGCTCCCATGAACAAGTCCCCTTCAAACCCGTCTCCTCAAGCTAAATGGGATCCCTAATCCACCAGGTTGTTTTGTTCCATAGCTGCTTTTGTCATTAGGGAGGGGTATGTTGATGCCCATATGCCGACAAAAAATGGCTGGAAAAAAATTGTCTCCGAATTGCAAACTACCACTGGAAATTCTTAGTCCAAGAAACAACTGACCAACAAGTGGCAATCTCTTCGTCAACACTTTCGAGTTTGGAAATCTATTGTAGAGACAGCTACTGGTATTTCTTGGGATCCAGTTACTTGTACTGTTTCTGCGGATCCCAATTGGTGGGATGCATGTATCTCGGTAACCACATTATTCATCCATGTCTTTTTTCCTTATTGTGCAGTCATTTGTATTTCATTATAGTTTGTATGATCTTATAATTGATCATAATACTGTTATTTTTTTTTTGCCTGTCATTTTCACATGTGAAACAGGTTCACCCGGAGGTGAAATGTTGCGTGACGTGAACATACCTTCATGGGATGATCTACTGACAATGTTTGGTGACTACCGTGATTACTCAGATCGCAGAGTTTTTTCACAGCCCCCTGTCCAAGTCTATACTGCTTATCCCAATCCAAGCAGTTCAGACATACATTATGACTCACCAGAGATTGCTGCTCCGGCCACACATCAACCCGGACCTTCACCTAGAGCAATTAGAGCACAAAGGCGTGCAACCCAGACTTCTGAGACATAAGTTCAACAAGGTTCACCACCCGACATAGATGGTCATAGTTCACCCGCCCCACGCACCACCCAGCTACCGCCGTACATTCCACCCTCAATGGCTAGATACGCGGTTAATAGGCCCTACACTACTGGTGGTAGAAAGCGGCGCAAGTCTGTCGTTGGCATTGATTTTGATGTCTAGCGGGAAGTTTTGGATACCCTCAAACAAAGCAAAACTGACCATGATTCTGCCTCGGCTACTTCAACTGCTCGGTTAAAGGACACCAGTATTCCTACTGTGTCTGACCTCATAGTGCAGCTACCCCGGGTTTGAGGAAGGAACCAATGATTGGCTTGAAGCATGCATGTTGATAGCACAAACTGAGTGGTTGCGTGATCTCCTGGTTTATTCATGTCATACACCAGAGTCACGTCTTAAGATGCTTCGTGGGCAGCTGGCACGAGCAAGGGCAACCGGGTTCTTCACGGGATTGTGATTTGCGGTTACTGTGCTACTGCTAACATTTGTGTTCATGTTTGGATGATCTTTGTTCCATGCATATTTGTTTAGGTTTAATGGATTGTTGATGCGACCATTTGCTTGGAATGTATGCGTTATGGATTTCTCTGAACTGTGATTGTAGGATAGCTAATAGATTCTTGTTTGGATGATATTCCACTTGTTCTGTCATTCATTTTGATATTACCTTCTCTGACCCTACCTTGATTCATATGGTACATAGTTTGATTTGCAGATGGATGGTCACCCAAATGTATGGGGTGGGGACGATATTCCATGGGATACCCCGCCCCAATTTCCACAAGGATCCCCTCCTCCGAGTTACCAAGTTATACAAGACAAATACCTCTTACACGCAAGACGTCAATGGTATTTCATTCGAATGACAGCTACAATTGCGTTGCTGTTTGGATATACCTCGGTGTCAGCAATCCCGCGGCCTATACGTAGGGCTCCCCTATGAACTGGTACACAGTACTTGTACCATTTGATGTCTAGTCCAGAAGAGTTCCGACGACGATTTCAAATGTCAGTGGATTGTTTTTAGGACTTGTTAGGTGACCTCGTTGCACATCATGGTCTGGCAAATTCTTCTAGAATTGCTGCGTATGAGGGATTAGCGATGTTCTTAACGATATATGCACATGGGTTCAAATATGAAGATGTACAACAAGTATTCGCTCACTCGACGGACACTATTTCTTGTTGGTTTAGGAGGGTTTTGGATTCTGTTATTTCACTAGCTGAAGTGATAATTCAACCCCCTGACTCGAACTTCTCAACTCGACCGCCAGACGCTGTCAAAAACTGGGGTGGTGCATTCAAGAATGCAATTGATGCAATTGATGAGACACATGTTTTTGGAATATATAGGAATCGGGATCAACAGGCATACCGTGGTCGTTCCGGACATACAAGCCAAAATGTCATGGTTGCTTGTGACTTCAATTTGATGTTCATCCACGTTTATGCCAGGACGCCAGGTGCGGTACATGACAGTCAGGTACTGCGTGATGCGCGTAATTTGTCGGGTTCGCATTTCCTAGAGCCGCCAAAAGGTACACACCGCTGTTGATAGTAATTTGTGTTGTTAATATATCCAATTCTGAATTAGTGAAATTCTTTTGTATAGGGTATTTCTACCTCGTTGATTCAGGATATGCAAACATGGAAAGATTTCTGGCACCATATCGTGGTGTGAACTACCATCAGAATGATTTTGGAGGACGAAATCCCGAAGGCGCTAGAGAGCAATTCAATTTTGCACATGCCAGTATGCGTAATGTTGTCAAAAAAATTATTAGAAGTGTCAAAATGAAATGGGCTATCCTACGTGGAATGAATTGATATAGCCCTGAAATTCAAAGTAGGTTAGTCATTGCAACTTGTGCACTATACAACTATGTACGTGTGAATGATGTTTATGATCCTGAGATAAGAGCGGCACAGTTTGGGCCATATACAAGAAATGATAACCACCATCTTGCGGAGGTGTTGGATGAGTAGGCTATACTAGAAGAGACACAGACAATGGCTGCAACGCGTGATCATATCGCGGGCAGGGTCAGATGTTTCTGGAGGCGTCAGTGTGGAAGTTAGACCTTTTTACCAGTCAAAGTACTAGCAGTGGAATGAATAAAGTATACTATATATGCTTGGCTTGTTGCATGTTCGGTTTGTCTTCTTTGTTCGGATTACATGTGTGTAACTGCGTTCCTTTATTCAGTACTGCACTATTAAGGCTGCGTGATTAAATGTTTCGGTACTAATTTGGTTATGGGAGCACTTGGTTATCCAGTCTTTCCATGTGTCTATCAACGCAAAAAAATACAACATGGTCCGTCTAAAATTCAAATATATGAGACAATCATAAGTACACTATAATCCAAACAAAAATAATACGTTACTCAGTAGTTGCCATAGCAAAATATTTGTCATAATTATCCAGTTTTCAAAGTAGGTATCATAATTATCCAGCACTATACATCTATGTCAATAACATCTGGAAAAAACTTTTGGTTTACTTGGAAAAAAAAATGAAAATGAATACGAGATCCGGTTTCTGGAAATGGTAGATATGTTGGGATGCAATAAAAAGGACTTGTTATGTGAATTCAATTGATGAATGACAATTACAGAATGCTCACAAGTAATGGGGGGAAGAATGCTCATCTTGCAAAACACGAGCCTTAAATGCAAAGTTGACAGTTTACGGGGGCATCTATTAATAATTCTTCCATCTTTTACGTATCTCAGTCAAAAAAAGGTGAGACTAAACGATGACTGCGCAATTGTTACAGGAAATCGGCATGCCATGGCTCTTTCATAATTATTTACAACTTGTAATAGAGGTATAAGACAATTTGTGGGACCCACATTTGTGAACAGTTGACAAAACTGTTCGCCTACAACCAAAATGATTTGGCTGTTAGTAATTATGTAGCACACTTGGACTTTATTGGTAAAGCATGACAACCATCAAGATTCATCATACACATGATATAAGAGTCTTTCATTCATCTTCGCCCCCACCAGCATTTTGCCGAACGTCCATGGCGCTATAACTATGTTGTAATTGATAATTATTCCACAATTATTTTCTTGGTTAAGTTCCATCTTGAGTATATACTACTCACTTCATTCCAAAATGGTTAAAACATTTGGGTTTGGTATGAAAATTGAGAAAGTAAAAAATTTGTGTGTTAAAAATTAGGCAGTTTCCAACAGCCATTTCCAATGGGTATGTTGTTGGAAATTTTGTGTTTCGAACACCGATTTGTTGGAAACATGACCATTGCGAAAAAAACACGTTGGAAATAGTTTTCCAGTGGCTTAAGGGTCAACCGTTGGTAATTTTTAACTATTGGCTGTTGTTAGCTAAACCGCACAAAAATACTAACCGTTAGAAGGTAGTCAATTTTTTTAATGGTTAAAGATATTTCCAATAGTTAAATCATTGGAATTAGTAACAGCTAAGCCATTTGGTAAATTACTAATGACCTAGGCCGCGGGTATTACCAATGCCTTAAGCTCAACATGTTACCAACGACCACTAGTAATACCTATAGCTAAGTCGTTGGAAGTGTTAAGCAACCTTTTTCAAAGGCTAGGCCGCTGAAATAATTCTTTTGTAATTTTTGCAATTTTTATGGTGGGGGTATATATGATGTTTACAAAATGGACCCTAATATTTTGCTGCAATATCAAAAAACACCTAGGATGGAAGTTCATACACAACATCTTACCCACATCCACTTGGATACATATAATTTAGGTGCTAAAGCTACCATACATCGACATATTCATGAAAGCACAAAATATAGTTCTACCTATGTCATATTCATATCTAGGAATATAAGTTGTCTATAATTCATGCAAGTGCAAATTCTTGCACCTTTTACATGGACACAAAATGTTTTGACCATTTATGTGATCTAGATAACCACGTGAAAACACAATAAATTTTGTCAACCCCTATATCCTGCTCAGCCTTATATCCAGTTTATCCGGGCAATAATCAATTACTATACATCCAAATACAATCTGATTTCACCTTATAGTATCCTAAATAATACCATATTGAGGAAACTCAAACCGAATCCATTAAATGACTAACACATACTCTTGGAAAACTATACACAGGTATAATGATACTAATATAAAAATAGTAATTGAGACAATACATCAAATTGCTAGTTATGAGTCGAAGCACATTCTCTTTAAAGTGTAAGACAGCTAATAAATATTAAGAATGGAAATGATAATTTTAAATCCAGGCTTGGAAAATTGATTTTTTAAATTATGCTTAATCACCAAAAATAATTCCTATGAATGTAACAATTTGAATTATTTTTTTGTAATTATGTAATATTCTAAAAAACTAATAATCAACCTGATGTACCAATATAATTTAATACTCCCTTCGTCCCAAAAGTTTTGATACATTTGATTTTTTGTTATATTTTAACTTAATTTTATTCATATTATTGTTTGTTAGAAAAAATAAAAAAAATATATTTAGAAACTACATATCTTGAATTATCATTCATATACAAAGATTTTTTATTTATATATTAAAATGCTGAAAATAAAAAATCCTAGATTAATTGCCAAAAATAAATAGAGCAAAATTTTTTGGACGGAGGGAGTATTATTTAGTCTAATGAAACTTTTCAACCCTATTACAATAACTAAAAAAGAAATTAAATAAAATACATATTAATTTTATTAATTTCCGAAATTAAAAAACTAAAGGCAAATACATATTCACGGTGAAATTAACAACAACTATCAACAACAACAAAATACATAAAAATAAATATTCATTAAAAAATTGACAAATCTTAAACAACATATCTCCAAATTCGAAATCAAACAAGAAATATCCCTAGGCTATCCTTCGGTTTGTAAAAACAAGCCAAAACCCCAAAAAAGGTCAACCTCCAAACTCACACAACTCAAAAAATTTAAAACAAAAAAATCTCTCAAAATTGGAAAAACCCATGAAAATACCATGATTTTATGGAGAATGGATGACCAGATCTACATCCTTAAGCATTACATTGGTCAATGTAGGAGGAAAACAAAGATAATTTTGGAGTTTTTGTGAGGTGTGTGTGTGGAGGAAGAGAGTGCGAAAGAAAGAAAGAGAGCTCGAACAAATCTGCTGCTCAAGAGGGCTTAAGGGGGCTTGATTTCTGTTTCCAACAGCCTAACTGTTGAAAACTGTTTAATAAAACAGCCTTTTCTCACTAAAAAAAACTCAAATAATTTTTAATTTATTTTAAGTAATAATTAATTTTATTAGTATAGAATAAATTTATTGGAGAGGAAGGTGAAAAGTTGGTCAAAAAATTTTCCAGTCGCCTAGGCGTCGGAAACAAACAGGCCGTTGGAATTTGAACTTTTGAAAAGCGATGGTTTATCAGTGCACATTTTGCACGTAAATTAAGAAAAATGGTCGCCTAGGCGTTGGAAACAAACAGGCCGTTGGAATTTGAACTTTTGAAAAATGATGGTTTATCAGTGCACATTTTGCACGTAAATTAAGAAAAATGGGTAAAAAAATGAATATTGAAATAATAGTTTGAAAATTAATTTGATTTAATAATTTACTAAATATAAAAAATTAATATTACAAATTTAGAATGACCTAAAATAGAATATTTTGCAAATAATTTAGATAGATAGAGTAAAACTTGGATACAATTATTTTGTTCTGACCTGTAGATTATTTCATTCACTAATCCTAAGTGAGTCACGTCTCTGAAGATCATTTCACTTGAATTTACATTTGTACGTTCATTGAATTTGTACGTTCATAAATGAAACCAATTATACTCAGACTAATTTCAAATAGGCGTTCATAACAGGAAACAATACATTGCACACCCAATCAAATACTAGGACCATAAACAGGATAAAAAATAAACGATAAATATTGATATGAACATTTATAAATTAGTGTATGAACACTGTATTTGTCAAGTATCAATGATATTGAAGTAAAAGAGTCATTATCATCCCAGTCATTTTCCAGTGTCTTTACATTTAGTCGATATTTTGCAAGTCGCTTGGGTACAGCAATTGAGGAGCAACTAAAGTGGGAATTAAAATAGTTGGAGCTACTGAACAATTTACTCACCCAAGATAAGCGACGAAAATTAGTCGCTTGTTTAGGGTTTTGTTTTTTTAATTATTTTAATTGTAGGAATTAAAATTATAAATTGTATAATTATTTTAAACAAACTGACAAGCGCTGTAATTATTTTAAATGGATTGAAATTTGTGAGAAAATTATAGAAGAGACATATTTGTAATAACTTTACATATTTGTAATAACTTTAGGAGGTGACTGGAGATTAATATATAACAAGTGGAGAATTATGGGCATTTTCACCATCACCAGTTTCATGTATAGGAAACGGTGACAAGCCTTGAGTTTGCTTCAAGTGCTACAGGGAAAATGGAAGATTTGTGTTAAAAGAAGTGAGGCTTCCAATGAAGGAGTTCTTACATGCTTGTAGAGAAGATGGGAGGTTGAATCCTATATTTGAAGAGAAGGAAATAGATGAAGAATTTGTGGAAGATGACAAAGAAGAAGAAGAAGAAAGTGATGAAAGAGGAGAAGAAGATTTGAAATTTATATGTGGCAGGGGTGACAAAAGTAGAAATAGCCACAGAAGGCCGGGCAACTAAATTGGAAATATTTGAGTAAAGTCTATTGATGGTACCTTAGCTTTTATTCTTGTCCTAAATAGGTGCTCTACCTTTACACTTATCTTAGCAAGATACCTAACATCTTAATACATGTTCCACTGAGATTCTTTCCGTCGATTTTACTATTAAATTAGATTGAAATTAATAATTTGACATTAAATAATGCTAAAATAAATTCAAAATAACAACTTTAAACCCTAAATATTTGCAATCACTAATTCTAAACACTAAAACTTCTTCAGTATTTTCCAATCAAATAACTCTAAACCTTAAACTTTTGATTCTACTCTTCCTCCGTCTGCCTCTCCTTAGCCATCTCTTCCCATGTCACTACAGTTGTCGCCAAATCTTACTTTTCCCATGTTGCCGAATCGTCACCCATTGTCCTCATCCAACCAACCCAGCCGGCCGTCATCCAACCAACCTAGTCCAACCCCGCCACTTTTTTGCCTCGATTTGATGCCTTGTCAACCAAATCCGTTACCATCGTCATTTCAACCCAATCTAATATCTGCCTTGATTTGCTGTCGCCATCATCCCAACTCAACCCTAGTGATCTGGTGTCGGAAACCTCACAGTCTCCAATCGTGCCGACCACTAAATCCACCACTGCCTTCCTTGAATCGAATGAGAATCAGCCTCCATCCCCCTTGAAGCAAGTGAGAATTGAACAGGCTGAGGAGGCCGTGAATCAATGAAATGAGGATTGAAGTTCATCGCATCTTGCCTTCCTTCGACCGCTATTGATGCCATGCGCCTCTCCAGAATCTTTGTCCATTGCAACCCATGTTTGAGCTTCCAGCAAACAGGTGACCACCATGATTTCCAGCAATGACAGGCAAATGACACGATTTTGCCATCCATTGAACGGAGAAGTCGATGGAGGTGGACTGCTCAAACACTGGACTTCTCGTTTGTGGCGGCAAAGGGATAATTCAGGCTGGATGCAAGTGTAAATGATGGCCGAACGACGGTGGTGGCATCTAGGAAGTAGTGGGAGAGAGAGCAGAGAGAATCAAGTGAGCAAGAGAGAGGGGGACTGACACTAGGAAAACATAATTGATTTTAGTGGAAGTTATAGGATTTAGAATTTGTGATTATAAAAGTTTAAGATTTAAACTTGTTATTTTGAATTTATTTTAATATTATTTAATATCACATCATCCATTTCCATTTAATTTAATGGCAAAATTGACAGAAAGTATCTCAGTTGAATGCGCATTAAGAGGTTAGGTATCTCAATAGGACAAATGTAAATGTAGGGTACCCATTTAAAATAAGAATAAAAGCTAAGGTACCCCTAATAAAATTTACCCGGAAATATTTGCTATTGAATTTCAACTAAAAGGCGCTTGAAGCTTTCAACTGAAACCCTTCAGTCGCTTAAGAAAATAGCCACGCTGAACTTTCTTATCAACTGAATTTCAGTCACTCCCTCGGTTAAAATTTGACATTTATATTTTTGTAGTGCTTTATTATATGATGAACACAAATACAAGAGTAACTTATTTTGTAGTTTTACGAATGCTATATCAACAAATATCTAATTACATATATCTGGCCTATTAAACGACGGTTTACAGTAGAATTACTCTATTTCATTTACATGTGACAATCATGAACTCGTGCATGGAAAAAGTAAATAATTAAACTAGGTAATTAATGTAATTTATTATATTTTTAATACAATTTTACAGGAACGGATCATGATTAATTGATGGCACTATATTATTGCATTAATTACAATCAAATAAACATGGTTTTGAATGTGGAAATCAACCGGTCTTGGGTCCTGGATCACTTGGCAAACCCGGACTCTTCGCGCCTCGTACAGTTATCTTATAACCTCTCCTCTGGATGTTGGCCATATGTTGTGGTAAAAATTTTTAGAAACACACAAACTAATGTCTTAAAACAAATAGTTTTAATAAACGGGGCCAAAATTCTAATGTTAATTGCTAACTCTAATAATAAACGGGGCCAAAATCTCATCCAAAAGACAGATATATAAAAACTAATCTTCATGAGCTAGCAGGAGGCACCCAAGCAGCAATCTCTTATTTTTGGTGTATAAGCTTCTCCCACCCAATTATCACTTATACAAAGCACATATTGACTTCTTTAATCAAAGAAACCCTTTAATTTGTAAAGGAGTCAGACAAATTTGATGCAAGCAAACCTCTAGAGGAGATATAATTTTATGTTCATAGCCTTTAGGAAAGAACTGCTGTTCATAAAAAAAAAAAAAAAAAAAAAAAGGCCTTTAGAAAGGAACTCAAGAGAGGGGAAAATAGCACCGCTCTGAGGATTCTTCGCTTCGATTCTTCCCCACCTTCATTTCCTACCACAGACAAAAATTTAAAAATTTCCAAGAAAAAACCTCTTTATTGTTCACTTAGCTACGAAATTAAAAATATAAAAGATCATACACAAATAATAATCTTACCACCAGTCTTATTGCTTTTATCACACCAAGTAACCAAGGATTCGACTACGCGAACGAGCTTCTGCTTTAGATCTTGCACAACCCCAGCCATTGCTGCTGTGATGAGTTAGACTATATTTCAGTGTCCAAATATATAAGCTTGTTGAGTTATACATTATAATTGGCTTCCAACAAATAAAAAAATGTTTAATTAGTTGTCCTTTTTCGCTAAATAAATTATCTTCTATTGTAAGATTTATGAGATATTATTGGGCACAGATAAATAAATAAAAAATGCTCAATCGGCTGTCGATTTGCGTTAAAATAAATCATCTACTGCTACTAATTATTAAGTACTAAATTTGGCATTGGCATGATTAAGTACTAAATCATCTACATGCCCCCTTATACTCCCCTTCATAAATTAAGAAAAAATTGGGTTTAGCAACTTACCTGCAGCTCGATTTGAAACAATATCCATTCCCATTGTAGGCCTAAACATGGGCTTGAGATTATGGGCCAAAACCCTTTGCATACACCTTTTGGTTGATTCCTTTTCTAACCCTAAAGTGCCGCCGCCGGCTTGATCACCTTGGCCACAGGTCTAATGGCCTCCTGTAAGATTCCCATATCTGAGATGCAGCAAGGACACTGTAGATATGTTGACGATCGTTCCCCTGCCGCCAATTTCAAACCTCCACTAGACCCGACAGAAGAATCACTAACATGTTCATCTTTACCGAGATCAATAGTTAAAGCCAATACCACCTCTGAAGCCCAAAAACACCTCGCAAGATTTGAAATTGCCATGCTTAATCGCCACATGTATATTTATTTCTAGAGCAAATTTCACATGTTTGTTAAATTTGCTAATGTGATAAACAAAATTGTATGAAAATTTTCAATTTTAGTCAAAATATTTATTTGCCTAAAACCATATCCCTCAAAATGCACACCCAACTTGTGAGTACCATAACTAAAAACCTACAACTTTTTAATCAGTTCCATTGCTTTGCCTTTATCCACATTGACAATGAGGTGTGACCACATAACGTTAATTAGAGGAAGAAAAACACCTATCGCAAGTTTGCTTAGTATTTGCAAGGTTAGGGTAGTTGAGAGCTAAGAAAAAAATTTAAGGGGCTAGGTTAAGAGTTTTCTTAAATACTTCACTCTACTAGCTATTGATGTGGGGCTTACATGGAAATGGTATAGCACTAACGTGATAGGGGAAATCCACACGTTTTATCATTTTGCTAGATCCTCGGTGGCTATTTTGCTCTCATTTTGTAATTTTGATGGCAAATTTGCTTCCACATCTAACATCAGCAGCAAAGATGGACAGAAAGAAAGAAAAGGTGGCAAAATTGTCCACATATAAACATGGGTGATAATTTGTCATTTTCCCTTAACAAAATTAATTATAAGAACTCCTGTCAAATTCTCAGACTAAAGTCTCTCCTCTCCTCCTCCCCCGTCTTCTGTTCTTGGGCTACTTCCACCGTTTTCCTACCTAAAATTTAAAGTTTAAAAATAAAATTAACCGAAATTTCCCATTTAAGAAAATTTTCAAACTCAAGTAAATAAAATTTTTTTTTACCTATTTTATAAAAACTAAAAAAATCTACATTGGACTACACATGCTCTTTTATTTATATATATGTTAACATGTGTATTTATTTCAAACCTATTCAAGAAAAATAGTTTTTTCAAAAGAAAATGTGGGCTGTCGTGCCAAGCAATGCAAATGAGTCTCTTTCCTCAGACCCATAACCAGCCCATACAATAGCACGTTGGGCGGTGTTGACCAGGGCCTACCCATGTTTGACCCTAACTATATTGCATAATTTTTCTACCACTTGTTCCACTCGCTTTTTAATATTTTTACCCATTTAAGTTTGAAAATGTGACATTTTTTTTACTCTTGCTCTTGCTTTATACCACCTAGGTTTGACTTGGATTGTCCGTTCGGCTTTAGGCGGTGCCCACCTCTCCACAAGACTCTGAAATTGACATAAGATTTCTTATTTAGGGTGCGCAAAGCTCTTCCACTTGAACCGATTTATTTAATTGGTGATTTTAGTATATTTCGTTAAAATAAGTTGTTAGGAAATGGAGACATAATATAAAAAAAATAGTGCTACATTTGTCCTATTTTTTTAATTCTATTTCAAATGTAGAAAGTTGAAGAAAGTTATCTATCCTCTAGTGTATTTATCTAAAAATTGTCATTGACAAGTTACTGCACAAAAATTTAAGAGCTGAAAAAATCGTGATAGGATTGGAAAAACATTTCTATTCTTAGAAATGCAACGAGGTTCGTAGTGCCCACATATCACTGCAGTTTAATCTGTGTTAAAATTAAATATAAATATAATTAATAGTGATCATTCATCATAAAAGCCAAATAACTAAGATTTTGGCCTGACTTAAAATTAAAATCTGACCTTTATCTAATAAAGATTTTAACGATAACAATGATGTTGAACATTGACATAAGAAAAGTGACAAAAACGAAAAATCCAATGGCAAAAAATAAAGGTCAAGCCTGGAGACTCAAAGAGTAAACATAAAAGATTCTAAGTATCAAGAGTTTAATTATTGACTTTGGTAAAGGTAAAAACAAAAAAAGTGAAATCAGTTAAAGGTTTATCAGCTCAAATTGTACCAAAACGCAAACAACTCATAGCAACTAAACTTTTATTTTAGAAGAAAGAAATAATATGAAAAATTTTATAAAATAATGCAAAAATTGAAATTTCAATTATAAAAATGGAGTTTAACTATTGACACATTAAAAAAAGTAAAAAGATAAACTGTTGGTATTAACAATTTAACCATTAAGTTAATAAAGGAAGAAAGAAAGCAAAAGAAAAAAATTTAACAATGACTTAATCCAAACCATACTCAAAAGTAGACAGACCATGGTTACTAAAATTTTATTTAAAAAAATAATAAGAAAAATAAAAAAAAAGTAAACTATAATTTTTAAATCTCGTACTATACTGACTAGTATAATCTCGTACCGATCGGAAAATGGTATTATAAGGGTGTGTCTCATTTTGCCCTTTATGCCGGACTGCACTGGCTAGTGCCAGTCTATCAAACAACTTGGCGGTCTCATGTTGTATTGTACAATCTCAGAATTGGGAAAATGCATATTTTTCGTTAAATTTTTTTAGTTTTGATATTTTTAACTAAAATATATACTTCCTTCGTTTCACAAATGTTGGCCCTTTTACCTTTTTTAATTGAAATTTGATTTAAATATATTCATATTAATTTGTACTGTAAAAAATTTTAAAAAACTATTTTTATAAACTAAAGCCTTTAAGGTACCATTTTCATATAAAAATTTATATTTCTATAAAAAACTTTGAAAGAAAAAAATTATAAACTAATTATTGTGAATAATAAAATGGGCAAGTTTTACTAGATGGAGATAGTAACTATTATTTTTAATTGAATCCTTGTTTAACCAAAATTTTTTGGTGTTTGAAAGAATTTTATATTTTTATTTCTTTTATGCCCTTAAATTTATATTTTTATTTTACAAATATATATTTATGTCTAAAAAATTTAGATGCATGTCACATGCACTCTAAATTCACAGACTTTTAATAACTATTATGTTCTATATGTTCACATGTATAAATATAATTTATAATCAGTACATTAGAGATATGGTGACATGATACCGGTATTGTAACGTGTCATTAAAAAAATGATGCAACATCTGATACGAGATTTAAAACTTTGGGTTAAACAAAGTCACTATGGTTGATTAAGAAATCAAACAATAATAATGAAAGTTTTGCCTTAGAAGATACTCTATCCGTTCCACTTTCTTTGCTTCATTTGATTTTTTAAATTAATTTGACTTAAATTTATTCATATTATTTTTTTTTAGAAAAAATTAAAATATATATATTTAGAAACTATAGGATTTGATTTATCATTCATATATAAAAGTATTTCATTTATATACTAAAATGTTAAAAATAAAAAATTATAGATTAATTATTGAAAAGTGAATGGTACAAAGAATTTGGGATAGAGGGAGTAGTAAATAAAAAGCAACAAAAAAATGTTTGAAGACCAAGAAAGTAAATGGGAAAACTCTAGTTATTAAGTTTAGGGACTAAAATGACAAAGAGATAGAATTTAGTCTACAATGAGAAAGAACAAAAATTCAGGAACTGAAAATGTGTTTTAACCAATATAAAACGTCAGATAGATTGAAACTGGGGGAATGGCTACAAAGGTAGTCAAAAAAGGTAATTTTCTTCCAAAAAGGGGGCCGAGCTTAAAAAATAAAATACTCACAACCAAAAAGAAAAAAGACGACAAATGCAAAAAAAAAAAAAAAGTGCGCTATGTTCATTGAACAATAATTTCGGCCTAAAACTCTTTGAACAAAAAATTTGGTATTAACTCTTGTTAGCCCAATTTTTTTTTACTATTCAATGAATAATATCTTTGTTCATATTGAGAGGTATTGTATAATTTTAGACGTCCAAAAATGAAAATGACATAATAAAAGTAAAACTGAGGGAATAAAATAATAAAAAAACAAAACCTAGTATTTTTGGAAGGCAACAAGACAATTTTGAATACAAGCACAATCCTCAATAGATGAGACAAACTTTACTACAAAAATAAAAAACTAATCTTACTGGTTAAACATTAGTACTTTTCTTTTATCCTCTATATGTTCTTGTGTGTATTTATTTAGCTAGCCACCACTTTTGAAATTCTACTTAGCTCCAACTATGATGTTCACTAGAAGAAAAATAAAAGGCTAATAATAATATTTTTTTAGATATGAATTTTCAAATCCTCATAAAAAACATAGATAGCTCCGGCCCATTAACGTTTTCCTCGGGGCTTAACATGTACAACGTCTCGGAGTCCTTAGACCCGACGACGTGCTCGAAATGGGCCCTAATGTAGGCCGTTTCTTCCTCCTCATCGCCTCCCGCCGGCAGCACCCCCACCCCCATCGTCACCGCTTTCAGCAGCTCCATCACGTTAAGATCCGCTGCCGTCGCCTCCCTCTTCGCTGCCACCCCCACGTACTTCCCGTTGCAATACATCGTCCACACCTCCTCTTCCATCACCGCTGTCCTGTCCTTCCCGCCCCGCTTCTCGCACTCCAACGCTATCCTCACCATCCCCGACCCAAGTTCCTTCTGCAGAACCATCGTTTGCATCGGGAGCTCGATTAACGCGGTCGGTAAGCATCGGCTGGTCTCCTGGATGGAGAGGCTGACTTTGCCTTTCCGGTGGCCGAACAGAGTTCCGGTGATCTGGGTGCCTGAGATTCCCCTGTTGTGGTCGAGCAGGCGGGGGCCAGGGAGAACGGGGAAGTTGCAGGTCGGGGTGATGATGGGGAAGGATCGGACAACGGAGCGGACGAGACGGAAGAGTTTGGGCTTGCGTTTGGGACGTCTTTTAGGGGAAGGTTGGACGAGAGTGAGTTGTTTAGACGACTGCGGACATGGCGGTGCTGGAGGGGGGGAAGGTACGCCGGCGGATGTGACGGTGTTTCGAGGTGCGGTGGGCTCCTCCATCGGCGGCTGGTGGGGAAGCGAGAGCGAGGAGGGGCATAGGGAGCTAGAGAGAGAGGTCCGTTACATTAGTTACTGGCTTGAGGCACGAGATTAGGATCAGGTGGGACGCAACGAAATTTTGATTGCTTCTTTAGAATCGTTCCAATACTCTTGAACTGTTTGGCTTAAATTCCAAAAGGGCCACATTACTTTTTGGTTTTTGTCCATTAGGGACTAGAGGCAGTGGCCACTAGATAAGACCTTTGGTGACTGAAAATTACAAACTTGTGCGAACTTGAGACAAATTTTTTCAATGTGCTCCGAATGTTCATGCTTGGTAGAAGCTTCCACACCCGTAAATATTTGTTTTGAGCCATCTTCTCGGTTCCATTAATTAAATGAGAGATAACTTATGCCTTTTATAATCAACCTTTTTTGAATGAATGGAGGGAGGTAAGTTTTTGTGTGAATCGAAATGATATTGTTAATGGGCTACAATGGGTGATTGAATTGATGGTCCTTGCATCTTGATTGGGCCCAGCTTTAGTTCGTTTTAGGCTCTTCCAGCAATGGAATTAAATACTAATGTATGTTGCACCGTATACCATTTATCACGGGTAAGCGGTACGCAATACAAATATTTTCATACGTTGTCATTTTATCGCATGTTATATTACGGTATTTTACAATATTTCATATACCACTAACTTTTTTGTGTACATTTTGCCAAAAAATCATGGTATACTGCAAATATACGATGTACATACCATGATATTTTATTTTTCTTGGATGTGTGTGAGATATTTTTTTTGTCAATTTACATCAAAATATCTTAAATATATACTCCCTACGTCCCAGATTTTTTTCTCCATTTGTCATTTTGGGTCGTCCCAGATTCTTTGCACCATTTCCCTTTTTAGTAAGTTTTACTAGGCAACTATACAATTATGCCCTTCCCCCGCCTACTTTACTCTATTGGTTTTGTTCTTGTTCTGCTTCGCAGATCCCCATTGTGGCCACCGTCGACATGCTCACGATGGACAATCAGGGCGATGGATGAAGGGGTGAAGAGGTCAGGGTGGTGGTTGGCAAGGTGAAGAGGTCAAGGCTATAGGCTGTTGGTGATTGGGCAAGAAGATCGATGTAAGGAGATCAGAGCAAGAAGGTCGGTGCGGCAGGTAACAAGTGACGGGGCTAGAAGATCTTATGCGAATAATGGCGAAAGATTGGGCGTGAAAAATGGCAAGGTGAGGAGGTTGGGACAGTGAGAGATTGGATATCAGACGACAGGAGATTAGATGCGAAAGATGACAATACAAGGTTGGCAAGGAGATCAGACGGTAAGAGATGACAGCGAACGAGGTGATACAACAAGGTTGGAAAAAAGAAATGAGCAAGAAGATTATACGCCAAGAGATCGGAGAAAAAACTCCGAGAGATCTAATGTAGAGGGACGCGAAAGACATGAAGGTATATGGCAAAATTGGAAAAGGGAGCGATGACGAGACTGGAGAAAAGGAGATGGAGAAGGCAGGGCTGACGGAGAAACAGTAGTAGATGGCGGAGGATGGGGCAATTAGAGAAGAACAGTAGTCGGCAGGAGCAATAGCAGATGGGGTAAGAAAAAAGGTAGGACCAAAGGTAAAATTAGAAAAAGATACATACTTTTATCATTTCTTAATATTTATGTCAAACACAAATCAAGCAAAAAACCCAGGATGGAGGAAGTACTAAAACATTAAAATATAATTAATACACATATCATAAAATAAATATATACTTTTATTCTTTTAGTTACTTTTCTTAGTTAATATAAAAATTTAATAGTTATTTTGAGTCACCTAAGAACTCAATATGGTACTAGAAAATGTATTGGTATTATTAAATTACTATTTTTATTTTATATCAATAAATTAGTTTCTTTCTAAGTACTCCCTCCGTCCCATATTCTTTGAAACACTCACTTTTTACCAATTAATCTATGATTTTTTATTTTTAGTTTTTAGTATATAAATAAAAAATAATTTCTATATAAATAATAAATAAAGACCTCTAGTTTCTAAATATATTTTTTAAATTTTTTTTCTAACAACCAATAATATAAATAAATTCAAGTCAAACTATGGCCAAAAGTCAACTGTTTCAAAGAATGTGGGACGGAGGGAGTATTATTTATTTTGCTCTATATATAACATTTTTTTTATGTTTTTTGTATTTAAAAATATATTCTATCATATATATTTTATTTATATTTGATAAATTATGATGAGAAAAATTAGAATACATATAAAATGCGTAAAAAAATATATTAAATTTATGTCATCTTAAAATAATATTCTAACATTTATTTTTTTTTTTGTAAAAAGGGTAACGGTATGCAACTCGGTATACTATGTGGTATAACTTAAAAATTTTATGTGCAGTGCACCTAACGGCAATGCTATTTAAAACCTTGCTTCCAGCTTTTATTTGCCTTATTGTCAAGGCATATCTAGGGCTATAAATAAACCGAACAAACATGAACAAGTTATGTTTTTGTTCATTCGTTTAACTTTTAATAAACATGAACAATAAACGAACACAATTTATTTATTTGTGTTCATTTGTTTATTAATAAACGAATACGGACACAAACAATTAAAGTTAATTGTTACCACCAATTTAAATTAAAGCGAGTCTATAAATGGCTGGCAGGCTAATAGGTGCTGGTGAGAAAGATTATGGGTTAGGGTTATAGGGCTCGACGTGGTATTATAGTAGGTTTACATTGTGGGGGAAATAATTGATTGTGTCTAAGGAAACAAAGATAATAGATTAATTTGGAGTAGATTGAGGCAAAATTATATTTGTGTGGAGTAAGTAGACACTAATAAACATATATAATATAGAAAATATATATAATAATAAATATACAACTAATATATAAATAAGCAAATAAATAGACATAAATAAATAAATAAATAAATGAACATAAACAAATAATAACCGAACAGTTTATTAATATAAATGAATGAACGTGACATTGTTCGTATTCATTCATTTAACTAATCAAACAAAAAAATCATTTCATGTTCATTTATTTAACTAAATAAATGAATATAAATAAACTTCTGATGAATGGTTCACCGAATACTCTGTTCATTTACACCCCTAGGCACATCATTATCTTTTTTCCATATGCAAAACTTTCTAGCAAGAAAACAAGTGCTAGATTTCAAAAGTTAAACATAATTGATGAATAGGCAATCTAGCATCCATGATAAGAAGTCGACACTTAACTGCTAAATAAGAAGTTGCACTTAGGCATATTTAGGATTTTTTTTATTCCAATTAAAAGTGAGATAAATGGTATCTTATAAATCAACAACGCATAAAATTTTAAGAGACAAAATGAACATAAAACTAGCTACTAAAAGACTATTCATTCCTATGATATTGAATAAAATGAATAGAGTTAGATTAAGTTGAACTTTCCATGTAAATTAGAATAAATTTAGAATAGAGAGCTTACAAATAACTAAAACAAAGCTTAGAACAAGCTCAAAACAACTAGACAAAGCTGAAACCAATCAAACATCAAAAATCAGAAAAAGAGTATATATAAAAATAAAAAGACTACTTATAAAACCTAAAAAAATAAAGCCTGAATTTATTATATGCAATCACCTTCATATTTGTTCATAAGTGTCTGGATACCTTAATAGGGTTGAGATTCCAATGAACCCAATGGAAAAACTAGATCCATCGTTTGCCTGCCTCAAAATGAAGATCTACCATATGTAAGTCTTGAATTGCTCTTAAATATCAGGATTTGAGGGAAATTACATCTACCATAAACTCCAATAGATAATGTTGGATAGATCAGTTAAACAATAAAATGAATGAAAAAAAAACCAAATTTGGACCAGGATCTGAATCTAGCTGAAAATAACAGATAAAGATTAGGAGACAACAAATGAGGGTTTTGGAGATGATGAGAAGGGCTCACAAATATTAGATGTATACATAAAAAAACACATATATATCACACTTTGATCTATACATTGAGATTTTTTTAAGAGATTATTTTTTTGTTCATATACAAGATTCTAAGTCAAATTCAAATTATCTTATTTTTAAGTTGTTTTAACATTTTGGTAAGAAAAGTATCCTTAGTCCAAGCAAAAACATCACACTATAGAAAAAATAAACCTTTATGGAGTCATTTAGGATTGACTTTATTTAATTCACATCAATAAACTTTTTCTAGCAAGATTGATACAAATGCAGAATTTTGAAATGTACCTGGTGTATATCTACCAACTAATAGAAGCAGTTAAAGTTAACGACTCTCAAGTTTTAAGGTAAGTGCGGGTAAATTAAGTTTAGCAAGATTAAAGAAATTTCAAAATGAAAATATCAAAGATAATATTTTAAATTAGAGAATTTGAATTTTAACTCATTTGAAGATATAATCTTAAAAAAAAATAAAGATAATATGATAAACATAGTAAATATTAAAATGGTATTCATTCATTTTTTACACATAAATAATCATATTTAGAGAGTTCTACATATTCAAATATCAAGTGTCATGCAATAGGTTACCAATTCAATATGTTAAAAATTTAGTTTCATATTAAGAGAGTTTTCGCTAAACTTTACAAAAAAAATTCAATTACGTATAATAGAAACTCATTATTGTATAACATGCACTCAATTTTGTTCAATAGGAAATCATTTTTATTCAATATATATTTAATTCTGTATATTAATAGTTCAATTTAACATAATATGAAACTCAGATTCATACATCAAAATCTCAATTCTTACACTTATATCATAAGAACTTAGTTCTATACAATAGGTTATCAATTTCATATAATATTAACTCAATTTCATATAAAACATATCAATTTCATGTAATAAGAACTCAATTGCAACTATAAATTATGTTCAAACATAGTTTTTCCACCAACTGAAAAGGTTAGGTATGTCCCCACATTTCATTATTGTATCTACACACATAACATTCCAAAAAAATAACTCAATTTTATATAAATATAGATCTTAGCTTCATATAAATAATTTTCAGTTTCATACACTATCAAATATTAAAACTTATATGAATTAAAACACAATTTCACACACACATACAACCCTAATTTCGTACATTAGGAATACAAATTCGTACAATAACAACTCAGTTTTATACAATAGTAATACAGGTTTGTGTATACATACATATATGTATGTATGTACGCATGTATGTATGTATATTGTATACAATATTAACTATACACTATTATAGCAACTAGTTTCATATAATAACAAATCAATTTCTCACATCAAACTTTGTGCTTCCAAAACTCCACAAATATACATTCCTACACTAGCTTCACATAATTCATTTTCAATTATATATACTATCAAAACTCAAAACTTATATAATAAAAACACAACTATATGCATATATAAACTGGTTTCATATAGTAGCAACCTAAATTTATGCCATAACATTCCGTTTCCTGCACTAGTTTGATTGTGTAATTGTAGTATTAATGCTCTTTACAAACCCAGAATCATACATATAAAACTAAGAAGTATACATAAATATCTGTGTTCTTTATAAACATAAAAACATACATATATATAAAACTATATATATATATATATATTAGTGTTTTTTTACAAAACTTATAAGCATATATATAACATCTAGATGTGTGTATGTGTGTGTGTTTTCTACAAACATAGAAGCATGTGTGTGCGAGTGTGTGTATTGTGTTGTGTTCTTTACAAACCCAAAAGCAACATGTAAAGCCCAGAAACACACACACACACACACACACACACACACACGTTTTTTATAAACCCAGAAACAAACATATGAAACCCATAAGCATACATATATATCTATGTTCTTTACAAATCCAAAAGCATACACATAAAACCTAAAAGTTCAATACATAAACAATCAACTCTTACAATGAACAAAATCTCAAATCACATGCACAGCAGTGTCAGCCTAAAAAAATCTGAAATGTTCCCCCTATTTTGTTGTTTGAATCCATAAGAATGATGACGTGATAGTGGAATGGAACAATGGCCATAGTGCGGCAATGCTAGGAAGTGTGTAAGACAAAACAACAAAGACTGAGGGCTGAATGTTAAGCACAATCATTTGGAATGGTCACCAATTGTCAGTCAGCTATTTCAAAAGAGAAAAACGGGCGGACGGCAGTTTGAAGAAAGGATGATGGCCAATCATCATTTAGGTTCTAAGGGAGAATAGGGGCCGATAAACATAATTGTGGAAAAAAAATTATGGGAATAATAATTTGAGTTTTTTTGGAGAAAATCACGGGATAAAATCATGGGAGAAAAGTTTTGGAAAGAGATATATTTGGAAAAGGATAAAATTCCTTAAGTTTTTACCTAATTTTTTGTTAAAATTCCTTAAGTTTTTACCTGATTTTTTGTGATTCGCTTCATTATTTAAACTATAGACAACGGATGGAACCTTTAGCAGGGTTAGTTGGTGTATATGCACTAAAAAGATGATGTCAAGCCCCCAGACAAATGGAAAAGCCTTTTTTGGTATATAAAAGCATTATTACAAATATATAAGATCCTATAATGTGGATACTGAGAAGTACTTGTTTTTTTCAGGACTCAAAAAGACACTTGAATCTGTATTATAGTGGCAACATCTTAAGAAGTGGGGGAGACAATAGTTGAACCATGACTTCTTCCCACTTTAGGTGTACATTTTACCATTTCGTTATGGGAGTTGAAGCCCTTTTTATAAACATTGAACTCTTAAAGTGACCCATGCCCGTTATTTCTCATTTATAGCAATTTGTTTTAATTTAAAATGACTTATTTTTATTTTTATATTTTTTTCACTCGAAACAAAATGTTATTTGAAAGCTAATATTATATAGATATAATAACTCATTGAAAAATACAGTTTTTATGATATTATTAATTTGTTATGATTTTTTCCTTTTAATGCCTAAAAATAAAAAAAATTATAAAAAAATTAATAATATCATAAAATTTTACTTTTGAATGGATTGTTACATTTACATAATATTAACATTTAAATGAAATTGGTTCTATGTAAAAAAATATAAAAATAAGAATAAGTTATTTTAGATTAACTTAACTTAAATTAAAACGAATTGGTTAAGGACGAGTTGAAAGATCTAGTTTCTGTGTTATAACATTTTTGGTCCAAGTACCTCTATTAGCCCTCAAATTTATGTGAATCTGATAATTTAACCCCTTAATGCTGCCATAGTCTGACTGACGCCTTCAACATGTGAACTCAGTACAATCAGGCCGTGTCAGTTGCAATTACTAGTTCGGTTTATCTGCATTAAAATAGAAAATGTTCTACCCATATACTAATACCTGCAATAATTTTCCTATCGCTTATTTTCAATTTTGTTTATTTTTCATAGAATGTTATTTGAAAATTATTTTTATGATTTTTTTCCATACTGGCTTAAAAAATTAATAAAAAAAATGTATGTTTTGTGAAAATTGTTTTAAAAATAGCTTTCAAGCTTCTTAATGGAGGTTTTAATTGATACACAAAATTAAACAAACAGCGACTACGTTAGTCACTTTTTTATAATTCCCTCAAATGCACCCCTAAACTTATATAAAAAATTGTACGTACTACATTTTTGTGTGAAATGAATTGATTAAGTGCAGAAAATTAAGTCAACATATTTTATATAATTTTTTAATTATCAAGTAAATTGTGTTCCACTGAATTTTGTAAAATTTTTACTAAAAATTCTAATTAGCATACATTAGAGAATCTAAGCCACGACCAAGCAAAAAATTTGAAGTTTGTTTTTCTAATTGAGACTTTTCTTAGTTGCCATAGAAAAAAAAATTCTAAACATACTAAAATCTTTATATATAAACTCAATAAAATATTGTATGTTATGGCCTGATTGCGAGCTTGTTAACTTCCTTCTTTAATTAAGTAATGTCACCTC
This sequence comes from Aquilaria sinensis, assembly GCA_005392925.1. Classification (NCBI taxonomy): domain Eukaryota; kingdom Viridiplantae; phylum Streptophyta; class Magnoliopsida; order Malvales; family Thymelaeaceae; genus Aquilaria; species Aquilaria sinensis. The sequence goes on along the minus strand of SMDT01000014.1, from coordinate 122,021 downwards.
AGATTTTTGTAAGATTTTTATAAAACTTTAACTATAATTAGCATTTTTCATATGTAATCAAACCTAAAATCTCCTCAAATGACATTTTTTTTAAAGATTGTCCACAAAATGCTCCAGCCATTAGACCATATATTACTTATCGCTCTACATCTGTCCTTGACCCGAACATATTTTTACACTGGAAAATTACAAGAAATTTTAAACCATTAACCTCACATATCTCAAGTGGTGATTTTAAGCTAATAATTGATTTTTAGATTCATTCGAGTTTTTTTTTCCAAGTTTAATTACCCATTTAGGTTTTGATGATTTAAAGTTCGGATCTTTTGAATCTGAATCATTTTGATTTTGGTTTGAGTCAAATTATGCATAAATCATGTTTGAGTTAAAATTTGGTTAGATTCAATTGGCTTGCATCATAGACTTTTCAAGTCAATTCAAAACATGTCAGCTTCAAAATTTGAATGATCAGGTGATCAAGCTTAGGTATATAGACACGATTTGGTATTAATGTTAACGATTAGTGTTAGAATTTAGAAAACCATCTTAGAGTAGCTAATCTCTATTATTAATAAATCATCAAAAATTCTAATACTAATCTTAAAAAATTTATTCCCAATCGAGATGTTCATGGTTAGAGCTTACATTCAACTGCTAAAGTGTGCTACTTAATAGTTCGAGGGCTGAATTAAATGGATTCAAGGAAAAGGGGCTAAATAATCAAAATAATAAACGTTCGAGGGTTACATTGGTACTTAGACCGGTTTCCACTGCGTCGAATTCACGGCTGCGAAGAAAAAAAAACTGCGTCGAATTCACGCTCCAAAAAAAAATTAAAAATTAAAAATTTTTTTTATCACTCCCTCGGTCCTCTGCCGTATATAACAAAGGGGGAAAACGCCTTTCTCTCATTCTCTTTCTAAATTTTGAATCCGGATCCACCGCCATCTCCACAAACCCTATCTCCCTCTCTCTAGAACTAGCTTCCCTGTTCCTTTCTCCTACCTTCTCTGCTCAGAATGAGAAAAGGAACTAAGCGGAAGGCGAGCCAGCGAGCCAAGGATTCGCAGAAGCAGAAGGAGAAGGAGGAGGTCAAAGCTTCGTCTTCTTCTCAGGACGAGACCCGGAAGGAAGAAGAGGAAGAAGAACCGCCCAAGCCTTCTTCGCCCAAGGAGAATCATGAAGCTCCTCCTAAAGCTAAGCGTGCTAAGACTTCGAAGCCTCAACCTGAGCCTGAGTATTTTGACGACCAGCGTAACTTGGTATGTCGATTTTATTTTTCTGCAATTCGCTTCCCTTTGATCTTGAAGGCATCTGGGTCTTCGTTGACCACTCGGGTTTTAGAGGGGTTATTTGGCTGCTGATTCAAATTCATGAAGTGTGTTTTGGTGTTTGATGATGCTGTAGTTCGGTAAATGTAATTTGTAAGTGGGATTCTCTGGGTTTTGTTGACATTTATCTGTTTCTTCAAATCTTGATTGGTTGGGAATCGAAAGCTTAGTTTTCTAAGTTTCACATTGTTTAACGTCTTTGAACTATCGCTATAAAATTTTAAGTAGCCATTTCAGTATAAAACATGCATTTGTTTGGTCAGAGTTGGCATCAGGTGTCTACGTGCTTTATAGCGGGAAAGTTCTGTAGCTCTTGAAGGGACATTGCGTGGGTAGTAGTTCTGATTTTGTTGCTGTTAAGTTTGATCAGTTTTATGAATAATGATCACTCTGAATTGACCTTTTTTCAGGAGGACCTATGGAAAGCAGCCTTCCCTGTCGGTACGGAGGTTAGTTGATTATAGCCATCTTTTCGTTTTGTTTGTACCATTTCTCTTCTTACAGATTGAGAAACTCACTTGCTTATAGTCCTACCTGTCTGCAGAAGGTTATTGGAACCATCTTTTTGTTGTGTTTGTGTATTTCCATTTCTGACAGATTGAGTACCTTACTTACAATCCTATATGTGTGCAGTGGGATCTATTAGATTCAGTATATCAATTTAACTGGAGCTTCACAAATCTGGAAGTGAGTTGGATTATATTTTCCATGTTCTTTGCTATCATGTGGAAGCAGCCAGTGATGTATAGAGCTTTTATTATTATCATTTTCTTATGGTCAGGATGCTTTTGAAGAGGGAGGAAAGCTATATGGACAGAAAGTTTATCTCTTTGGTTGTACAGAGCGTAAGATAGCGACCTTTACTCTTTATTCATAAAAATATGTTTCTTTGGGAGGTTAATATCTAATTTGTACGATGATTCCCAATTTGCTATATTGGTATTGTTGTTTTGATTTTTTTTTTTTGTACTTTATGGTTTACAGCTCAGATGGTTCCTGTCAAGGGAGAAAATAAGATCATTTGCATACCCGTCGTGGTGGCTGTAAGCTTTTTGGATTTTTACTAATGCTAATATTTATTGACTTGGGATACCTTTTCCTTCGAAGTAGTTCCTCTCTTTCCTTGCATTGTTGTGGAGGGAGATATAAGTGTTTAAAAGTGCATTAATTTCTTGTTTCACTAGTCCCCTTGTAGGCTTTGAAGTTAGAATTTGCTCTGGCTCCCACTTGTATTTGATCCATAACTTGTAATATGGAGGAAAAACTTAAGTCTCTGAAGATACATGATTTATCAGCACTGCTGGCCTACGATACACTTAGTTGTCTCTCCTTGTCTTAGCTTCTTAAATCAAGGAAATTTTGCTCATACTAGTGTCTCTTTTCTTACACACACACTCTTTTCTCTCTTTTTATTTTTCCATGTTTTGAAAAGCACTCTGATCTTTAACAAGCATTGTGATACATGATTTGAGTTTTACTATCTTTGTGCCCTTGATCTGGCGATTTTTTGTGAATTTGTTGTGTTGTCATGTTTCTCTACTTGTTAATTTAACGTGCATCTAATTTGCAGGTTGTGTCACCCTTCCCTCCTTCAGATAAGATAGGTATTAACTCAGTTCAAAGAGAAACGGAAGAGATAGTTCCCATGAAAAAAATGAAAATGGACTGGGTTCCTTACGTACCACTTGAGAAAAGGTAGTTAGCATAGATTGCCTCGTCAGTCTTGATTCTTTTGTTGTAGCTTGGTTTTGAGCTCTTTCCTCCCAAGTCTTGGTTCTAAGCTTATTAAACATTGAGGTTTAACTGAGTTTGACTGCTGTTCGTATTTGGTCCATAGCATGCAAGTGGACAAATACTGTGTTAAATACCGAACTATCAAGCTCTTTCCCTGTTGTTTGAGCTGATAACTTTTTGTTCTTTCTCTTTGGTTGATTGCTTATTTAAACATTGTAATATTTGATCCGCTTTCAGAGACAGCCAGGTGGACAGACTTAAATCTCAGATATTCATTTTAGCTTGCACCCAAAGGAGGTAAAGTTGCAGCCTTTCTGTGTCAGCTAATGAGCTAGGACTTACTATTGCAAGGATCTGATTGCACATTTTATATTATGACGTTTTAGTGTTTCTTTTGTCCAACTAATAGATCTTTCCTTACCACTTGACCAATGAGGATCGCAAAATTTCTTGATCTATTTGTCGTCTTTCTTTCTACAAATTCTCTAAAATCCTATGAAGTTCTATGGGTCTGTTGCTTTTGTGCAATTTAATCTTATTTAAACATTTGCAGCAATTTCTGGTGCTTAATCTTAGACAAACAATCTCAACCATCTTTTTGTGTATCTAAATTGAGTTTTTCTTTTACAAAAGATGAAGAACAGTTTTGAAAGGAATCTTTCTCCCTCTTGTTCACCTTGTCGCTTTCTCCTTTTTAACTCCAACGGCCGGTATTGACAATTGTTTTGGTTCCTTTGATGGTGTCTTGAATGCTTTAGTCCCACTCAATTGTCTTTCTTGGAGGGTATGATATCTTGATTACGCTTGTTTATAATTGACATGGTTGTCTGAAAGTTTGTTGTTATTCACAGAGCTGCTTTGAGGCATTTAAAAGAAGAGCGTGTCAAGAAATATGAGTATTGCTTACCTTGTGAGTTTCTTCTCCTATACAAGCGTGGTGGTTCACTATTTTATGAATTATTTTTCTCCTTTTAACTTACAGCTACTTCACTGCAGATTTCTACCACCCCTTTAAGGAAGATGAGACTGAGCAAAGCACCGAAGTGCAAATCATTTTCCCAGAAGAAACAAAACCGGTATAGGTTAAAGTATCTCATGACAGCACTAACTGGTAGACATAAAATCCTTTGCATTTTGTGGTTTGTAGTTGGAGCTAGGTCCGGTGACCAATTTGTTTTGTCTTTAAATTTTTTTTCAAAAGTTTACTGTATCTTTTGCTACTAGTTGAGGAATCTGTATGTGTTAAGGATTTGTCTTTCAGCTTTTTATGTTTCTTCTTAATTTCAGGTTTTCTGTGAATTTGATTGGGAGTTGGATGAACTTGATGTAAGATTTAAACTGTTTACTCTTATAGTCTTGTTTATGATTTGACTCTTTCTCCGGTTGTCTTTGGTGTTTGTTAGTTCTCATGAGAGCTCCAATGTTGCCAACTGCAGGAGTTCACTGACAAATTGATTGAGGATGAACAGTTAGCTGAAGACCAAAAAGATGCCTTCAAGGTTGATTTTAATTTAAAGATTGGTTGATAGGTCATTATATATGGTTTGTGAACATGATCTGATGGGATGAAATTGTCATTTTAGGAATTTGTGAAAGAGAAAGTTCAGGAAGCCAAGAAAGCCAACCGCGAGGTTTTTTATGAAATATACTTTCTCTTAACTTGTTTGTAAGTTTTCCAGAGCATGAACTTGAAACACTGATCTGCACCAATGTTATTCATGCAGGCAAAGGAAGCACGTAGAAAGGCTCGTGAAGAAATGAGTGAGGAAACCAGGGCAGCATTCGAGAGCATGAAGTTTTACAAGTTCTATCCTGTACAAACCCCCGACTCACCTGACTTATCGGGTGTCAAGGTAAATGTTGCAACCCCCACCTTCTTTCTCATTTCTGTTTCGATCTTCCATGGGTAGATGGTTCAACAAGTTTCATCTCCATGTGTGGATTAAATGGAAATAATGTGAGATTTTTAAATTTTAATTTCTGGGTAAGTTAGAATGCTTTTAGAAGTTAGAATGTGACATTATGAGATTTTGTTAATTTGTAAAGTCAATCATCCTAACTATACATGGAATATGTAAAAGATTTATGGCCAGTTCATTTTGAATTAATTTTAATGCATTATTGTGCATTATTCTTGTTAAAGTGATTATTTGCCCAAAATCTCAATTTATTGAAACTTTACACTTTTTGAACTTCTTAAAGTAATTTTTAGAAAAAAATAATAAAAATAATTATTTTATTACAAAAAATATTGTAAAATTACTGTTTACATTTCTTAAAGTGTAAAGTTTCAATAAATCGATAATTTGGCAAATAATCACTTTATATAAGAATAATGCAAAATAATGCATTAAAATTAATGCAAAACTAACTGGCTGTTTAGATATGAAGGGCACATTCTGCAATATTTGTCAGGAAGCTTTTGGCAAGTGGATTTTGTGGCCAAATATGTGCTGCTTCATCATGCTGCTAGTTTGAAGTGGTGAAAGCAGATAGAGAGTAAAATCTGGAATGCTCAAAGAGCTCTTTTCAAAAGTGTTTTTTTGGACCAGACAGTTGATGAACTTTGTTGGATTTCAGAAATACACTGCCACTGTCTGAATATGGATCTGCTTGGGTGTGATAACCGCAAATTCTCTAAAATTACCTTTTTATAGATAAGTTCATGAGTTTAAGACTAGTTTCACCACTGCCCTTTGTTTTGGCAGATTACTTTTGCTGCTAACTCTTCCTGACCAGCCTGTGATCGAGTCTCAGCTGATTTACTACTTTCTTTTCATCAATGTCACGTGCAGGTTGCATTCATAAACAGGTATTATGGGAAGGCTCATGAAGTTCTCTGATCAGTTATTTAGCTGGTGGCATGTTGGAGAGAAACCATGGATGCCTGCTTCAGCTTCTTCAGTGCTCTGTGCAAGCAGCCTTATATGTTGGCGAGTGAGGTTGGTGTGTACCTTTGGTGCACCACACAGCTTAGATCTCTCGGAGCAGGATGTAAACTTGTACCTTAATAAGAAAACCATGAACCAAGTCATGTTCTACTGGCGCTATACAGGAGGAGGGATCTGTACCATAATCGCTGAGGCATTTCAAATTTTGATAGGTATTTCAAACCCAATGATAGTAGCATCTTTATGCCTTTAGAGATGTGATTTTGTATTGATTAGTTGGATATAAAATGATTCGAGTACAGATTCTATTCGAAATTCGTAACTGGAAAGATTTTTCTATAAATGGGTTTTCAAAGATTCTGCATTTTGTACCAAGGGCACGGAAGGCCGGTTTTGGATACGCTTGCATTGAGCCGAGCAGAGCTTCAATAGCACCAAGTATGCTCGATTCACTGCGTGTCCATTGCATCCCTTGGTTCTGAATGTCATAGCTAAAGGTCTCTCACAAGTTTGCACAGAAAAGATTGGTCCGAGTGACTTCATTAGAAATTGATGACTGGACATGAACTAGGTTATGCAAATTTTGCATACAACGGTGCATAAAAATTTAGGTACTCTCTATATTGGATTTTCTGCTCTATTTATGTTTGGTGTAGAGTTTAAAAAATGATGAATAATGTATATTTGGACAACTGGATCCTGATCCTTTCTTTTCCTTTCCTTCCAACCACTCATTCGGCTGCCTCCATCACCACAGCATGCTGTTTGTTGTGCTCCATTTCCTCCTCCATTGGTCTCCAACTCACCCCCTCGGTGGCCTTGTCCTGTTACCTCCTTCGCTGCCATCGCTCACCGTCCTTTGCAACTATTCTCTCATTGTCCTCTCTTCCTCTCTCTCTCTCTCTCTCTCTCTCTCTCCATCTTTTCATGTTTGATCTCTTGCTGCCTTTTAGTCAAATCTCTTACTGTCCTTTGTGTCTGATCTCTTGTAATCTTGACCTCCTCCCCTGTAGTCGTTCGTGTCCTATTTCTCGTCATCTCCTTGATTCATTGATCTGCCTATTGCTTTTTATCTCTCGCTGTCCTTCGCGTCCAATCTTCTTGCTCTGTCGCTTGCCGCTTGTTGCATTGACCTCCTCGCCCTGATCTTCTCGCCCAACCGCCCATTGCCTGGAGCCTAGACCTCTTCACCCCATCGCCAACCACCTCAACCTCCTTGCCCTGTCGTCTGCCACCTTGATTGCTCAACGTGACCTTGTTTAGTGGTGGCCAGTAGAGGGGATCAGAGAAGTAGAACAAGAACAAAATGAACAAGAGTAAAGTAGATTGGGGGGGGCATAATTAAAAAGTTGTCTAGTAAAAGTTACTAAAAAATGAAATGGTGCAAAGAATTTTAGACGGTTCAAAATAACAAATGAAGCTTAAAACGTAGGATGAAGTGAGTATTATTCTAATTTGGACTTTTCGATATACATTTTTGTTTGACAACAATCAAAATGTTCATTAAGTTCTTGTTGTCCATCTAGAGATGGCAAAATCAACATGCCGGCGTGTGCATAAAGCAAGAACGCTCAATGAGTTAATGCTAGTTTGGGAACAACTTTTCTTATTAATGTTAGAGTTTTGGATAATTTATTAATGGTGAAGATCAAACTGTTGAAACTAAAAACTAAATACCATCCTTAGATAGTTTTTCAAAACTCTAACGCTAATCGTTAATACTAAATGAGGCCTAAATCATGTAAGAGGGGATAATCACCTCCATCCGCTTAACCCTGTCATCTCTACTAATGTCGAGACTTCACCTCAGCAGTTTCGTTTCAACGGTCTTAACCAATTGAGTTACCTGGCAACTTCCTAAGCTATAGGCTACAATCGATCATAACTTGTTTTCCAGTCGCTTTTAAACATTCGTCATCATCATGTAGTAAATGAGACTAGTTTCACAGCCGGTAGAAACTGATCATTGATGCATAAATATTAGACATTATTCTGTTAATTCAGTCAGATTATAGTGGCAACAAGAAACTGATAATTGATGCATTGCCATTGTCAAGAATCAGCTTATGCATCTTCATTCTTCGCAATATCCATACAACATTGTCGGAAGTGCTGCAAATCTCCATGACCATGACCTTCAACAGAGGAACATCACTGGAACTGCTACACGGTTAATGCAAGTGACAATAAGTCTCCGTGGACGGTCATGGTACAAATAAAACCTCTACTCCCAGCTCCCACAAACCTGATCTTGCTGATGTGTGATTGCTTTTGGCTTTTGTGAATCGGGCATCTTCTCGATGTCTTCCGCCGTAGATTGCCATCTAGGTTGGTGCTTGGCTAGGAATTGCTTGTTGATAAAAGATTTGCAGTTCCGGACATGCCACTTAATGGCATATTTGGTGGCTTGTTCAACGTTGATCACAAGTATCAATTTTAACGAAAGAAAAAAAAGAATCGAACACTAGTTGAGGACCTTCTCTCTGTATTCATCAACCAATTTTGATTCTTGTACATAACCATCAGCAGCCAAGCATCCATCCTACAACAGTTCTCATGAATTCTAAGGAGGTCTTCATCTCTAAGATGACTAATTTGCCTAGCAGACTTCCAAAGAACTTTCTTTTTTTTTTTTTTTCTTTTTGCCCTTTCCTCTTCCACTTTAATGTATTTATGATGTGATATAGCTTTAATATTTGCAGCCTACAACCATAATATTCCTTTAGTGCAAATCAACTTACAACAATGACATTGATCCGGCAAACAACTTCCAAGCTGCAACTTATGAAGGTGGGAAAAGGAAACAGTCTAAGCCAATTATCACAACAAGGGGAAGCAGTATATCTATTTCAGGTTCAGCTTGGAAGGATGATGATCAGACGAAACTGAAAGCAAACAAAACAATCCAAAATGTGCAGCATGAAGCTTGAGTTAGGCATGATAGGGAACATAAATGAGGGTGCAACTGAACCAGAGCCTTGCTTTACTCCTCTGACCTCCCTTCTCAGAATACAATTCTGAGAAGAACAAGAATAAACTTACTCAGAAGCACAAGTTTCAATCTATTCAGGCAACAAATTTTAGGCAGCGGGTATCTTTGTGTATAGTTTGACATCGACATGAACAAAAGCGCATCCCACACATCACACAGGTATAGCTGGCAGTAAATCCACAAACACTGCAGAAATGCCGGCGTGAAGTGGAGCTTGGAGGACCCACTGCTGCCCTCAAATAAGATGGAACATGTGGAGGCAAGGATTCCAAGTTTGCCTATTCCCATCAACAAAAAAAAAAAATACTGAATCACCTAATGAAGCAAGCTTGACAGGAGTGTAGAAACTAAATTACCCAAATTTCACCTCATGTAGAAGTTCAAGAAACGTTCTTGGCGCCTTCCTAGCATTTTCTAGGGCTTTTGCCTGACGAGTTTTGCGTTTTGTACCTTTCGCCTGCCTCTTTTGCCCAAAAACTGAAGATAATATATCAGATACATTCTGTAACCAATCATCCAGCTTTAACTATAATACATGGAGCATCAAACAGCTAACAAAAGAACAGACAAAAAATCGTGGTAGGGTGGATCAAATTTAAGTACTTGATGAATGTAGCACAACACTTTAAGGAAAATGGATTCTCAAATGAAACACAGATATAATGTAACTGAAGTAAATCCCTTTGGAGGAAAGACACTATGACCAACCATTTTTCCACAAACCATATAAATCTAACCAGTAGTAGAAGAAAAAACAGATTCTCCCTTACTAAACCATGTAATCAATAGAAAAGAAATCTATCTCTAGTGTCTAACTATCCATTCCATTTTCTCTGGATCAAGACAGAATTTAGATAAACGGAAGGGAAAAAAAAATTCTAACTTACCGTGATCATCATCGTCATCGAGGGAAGCTTCATCATCATCGTTCATTTCCAACGTTTCTAGCCCAGCATTGTCATTCTCTAAAGCTTCAAGGCGAGCAATAGCTGCCTAAGAAGGAATTAAATCTTAACAAAACAATAACTTTAAAAAGAAAAAAGAAACAAGAGTCAAGAAATGGGAGAAAGAAACAAGAAAACCTGGGTCCGATTGTCAGAACTAGCAAGGGCAGCTGCCATCTTGGAGGCAACTTTACGGGTCCGGCTCGACATCCGGCGAGATGGGTTCGAACTATCGTCCTCCATAGCTGCAAATTACCAAGCTTTACGACCAGTAACGACGATTTCACTCGATAGAACACCGATTATCTTTGGGCGAAGACGAACCAAGAAACTGGTTAGTAGGCTTAAGGCCAGGAACGACTCGAGACGCAGAATCACCAGGATGTCGGATGGGAGGCAATACGCCAATAGCCAGGGGAACAGAACAGATTACAGAAGTGGGACCCTGGAAATTGGGCCAGAAGCCGACCGTACAAGGGAACATGGGCTTGGAGGCCTACAAAAACAAAGGAGTTTGTGGACCAATCCGGCCTTTAAAAGATGCAGGTTGAAAGTGGTACTCTGGAGCTTAGTCACATGAAGCGTCTGCTTCACCGGCGCTCCGGAAGTTCAACGCGTCAATTCGCACTTTTGGAGCGCAAGCGTCACCAATTCGCGTTCTGATGATTATGAAAGCGCGCTCTAATTCTTTACAATTCACGAATTCGATTTAACAAAAAAATCTTATTTGTAACAGAAGTGTCTCGTTTGTTTTTAGCACGGGAATTGATTTACCTAAGTTAAGTTGAAGTCTAAACCTAAAAAGAAACCAAAAGCCCTTGTTTTGCATGAGTTTTGAATATTTTCTTGCTTTTTTGGCTAATTCCGAAGCCGCTCGACGAAGTCTGGCTGGTCTGAAATTCTGATTCCGAACAAAGCAGAAGTGCAGCAGCCTTGTCATTCTCGTTCTCGTTCGTTCTACAGACAGAGCCACCGTCGGTGTGATTCGTGTGAAGCAATAACAGTGATACAGGTGAATTGATTTTGTTTCTTTGGTCTGCCGTATGAATTCCATTGTTCTTTGTCCATATTTTGTTTGCTTTTTAAGATTGAATCAAGAAAATTTAACTTCCCGTGCGGCCGCGGCGGTGCCGGTGAGTTGGCGTCTTTGCTTGGCTCTTGCTGTCTTGCTTGCTTGGCTATTGCGTTTAAATTTGCTTGGCTTGGGGAAGGGGGAAGAAGTGCCGCAGGCAGCAGGTCGCGACAACTGGCTCTGAAATCTGATGCGTGCGCAAACGTATGTGAAGGTGGTATGGACAGCTAATAATGCTCTCGAAAGCTGACCCTCACCCGAGATACGTAGACCCTGCATCTGGGTCGCCGAGAAAATTCGAGCAAACGAGGGAATCGAAAATGGAGGAGAATTGAGGAGAACGGCATGTTGGTCAGTAGAAAAGCAGGCAGGCAGTGGGGTAGGTCTAGTTTTAATCGGAGGGGACGCTAATTTCAGCGGCAATAACTACAGCGTAATGCTGCGGCATATTTAAATGCGGGTGGTTACCTGAGTAGTAGATTCTCCCATTTTTTAAGTCGTCTGGCGGTATGGTTTATGGACGTATGTGAAGTTGGAAAGTTTAACTTTGCAGGCTTGCTTTTACACGTACAAGCACAGCTGGAAAGTTTTATTGGTGAAGACGTGAAGCAAGCAGACAAGCCAAAAGACAATTAAAAAAGCCTAAATTGCATGCTTTGTTCTTTTGTGATCAAGAAATATTACTTTTTACTATTTTTTTCATATATGCTCAATTGGATTAACCAATTATTTTATTTCAAATTGAGATTGAGATGTATTATTTCTTATATATTTTTCAATGAATTTGTAGATTCGATAGAAGAAAATAACAATGAGGAAAGAAGTGATTCACAATCAAACATTGGTGATACTAATGACCAATGCAAAGAGTTGAGCTCTACACTTTTGAGAAGGTATGTGACATACATTGAGAATAAGAAAGATAAGTGGACTTGTAATTTTGGTTGTAGAGTAGAACCTTATACGGGAACATACTCACGTATAAGAGCTCATTTAATTAGATTGTTACCTGGACAACGAGCTCAAGGAATAGCCACTTGTGCCAAGATAACAAAACAAGAAAGAGTAGGGTTGAAAAAAGAGGAGGAGGAGGAGGCTAAAAAATTATTTGGAAGTAGTAGTAGGAATACCCCTATCGTTAATCTACCGATTGTTCCACCGGCACATGATACAAATATGGCACGTGAACAGGGTATGAAGCATATTGGGCAGTTGTTCAAGTTGTCTTCCAGAGAAGAAACCGATGGTATAATTGCTAGGTACTTTTATGGTTATGGAATTCCTTTTAATACTGCTAGATCTCTTTTGTGGGTTGATGTGGTGAGAGCAATAAATGAAGCTCCTAAAGGATATAAGCCTCCTAGTTCTGAAAAAATTAGGACCATGCTACTTGATAGAGAAAGAACAAAAATTGATCGTGCTTTAATTGCTATTAAGGAAAAATGGCCTAAGTATGGAGTGTCAATAGTGTTGGATGGTTGGTCCAACATTAAGAACCAACCTTTGATAAATGTTTTGGCTATTTCTGGAGGGAGGGCTATGTTTCTAAATGCTGTTTGATTGTTCTGGTGATGAGAAAAATGCACAATTTATTACTGGCATTTTACTTAAGGCTATTGAAACTGTGGGGATTTATAATGTTGTATAAGTTTTGACGGATAATGCTTCAAACTGTAAGGCCGCTAGAGATATTATTCAAGATAGACATCATCATATTCTTTGGTCTGGTTATATGGCACATACTCTCAGCCTTCTTATGAAAGATCTAGCCAAATCATCTCATCCAGGCTTATCATTTTTTAGTAATTGTTATGAGAAGGCAAAAGGAGTTGTGAACTATATTAAAAATTATACCTTTGTGCTGCATATCTTCAGAACTTTTTCTGCATTGGATGTCATTCAAGTGAAGAAAACTAGATTTGGTCATCGCTATGCAGTTTTGGAGCGCCTTTTTCGAGTAAAAAATGCTTTGATATCCCTGGTTTTGAATGATGAGTGGGAAGAACTTAAGAAAGGAAGTTCTAGATCAAACTTAGAACATGATCAGGTTAAGAAAGTGGTATTAGATGATAAGTTTTGGGGGCAGGTAAAATTCATTTTATCTGTCACAAAACCAATTTGGTTAATGATTCGCTTTTGTAATTCTGATAAAGCAGTTGTTGGGGAGATGTATCAAAGAATGGAAGATATGATTGGTTCCATTGAAGAAGTCTTGCAGAATGATCGTGATTTGTACAAAACAGTGGAGAATTTGATCTTGGAACGGTGGAGAAAAATGAATCTGCCACTACATACACTTGCTTATGTGCTTACTCCATTTTATTACTCACAAACCTGGCTACGTAAGGTAGGTCCTTGTGAAAGGAAGAGGATTAAGCCACATGCTAATTCATTTGTACAAGGTATGTTTAATTTCGTTGTTAATGTTACTTGACTTTTCATTATTTATTTGCTGGCTGATTATTAGTAATATTTTTAGTATATATATCTTTATTATTAGTAATATTTTTCCTTGTTTTTAGGGACATAGCTGAATGTGGTTGACCGACTTGTTCATGATTTACAGGAGACTCCACTGATTCATCAATAACTTAGCGATTTTACAAGTGATACAGGAGTATTTGCTCGACCTCAGGCTATTGAAGATAGAAAAATGATGAGTGCAATCGCTTGGTGGAATTTGTATGGTGTGGCTGCTCCTGAACTATATAATCTAGCAGTCAAGGTTCTTTCTCAAAGCGTTAACACTTCATGTGCTGAGAGGGTCTGGAGCACATACTCATATATTCACAATGTAAGGAAGAACAAGTTGAATGCAGATCGAGCTGAATCGTTGGTATATGTGCACTACAACAACAGACTGTTGACGCGTTACAGAAAAGATTATGAATCATCCTATAAGAATTGGGATGATTTTACATATGATAATGTCCTGGACAACGATATGGAGGCAATTCATAGAAAAGATCACACTTTTCTTTATGGAGATGATGATATTCGTAACTCTTTCCAAGCATCAAGTTCCGATCAAGTAAGATCAAACTTGTCTCAGGCACAAAGAGAAGAAATATCTCGTGGCAAGAGGGCTAGAAATGAGTGAGAAAGAATAATAATCAGTAGCTAGTCATTTCTAATTAATTTTACTATTTCTATTGGAATTCATTTTGGTTTGGACTTTATTTTATAGGTTTAATTTTTCATATATTATTTGAGTGTTGAAGACTATCAATTTATTTGTGTCTTCTTATATATATATATATATATATATAGTGACGCTCTTGAGCCGCTCCCACTCTCGACATTTTTTCAAGTTTAACGAATTCACGTTCTCACTCTCGTTCCCGCTCCCGCTTTATATGACATAGCTCTGGAGTTCTTACAAGGGAAAATACCAGAACACCTATAAGGTTTAGTCACACTTACACTTATTTCCTCCATGTTTCAAAAACATACACTTACCCCTACAAAATTAACATCATTCCATGATTCACGGGTAAATTGCACATATGGCCCCTAACCTTTTATTATTGTCCTATTTTGGACCATAACCTTAAAACCTCTCATGGAACATCCTCCACCTCAATTTCTTGTTCCATTTTAGACCTTTAAAGGACGGAACGTGTTAAAAGTAACGAAAATTGACACATGGCATGATAGCTTAGGGTAATTGGTCACATGGCACAATGAATCATCACCTGTAGATGCCTGAAATTGACCACATCAGATTCAAGGCCTATGTTACAAAAAATAAATAAATTTGGGGCCTATACTATTAGCCCACATCTACCTTTTCTCTAGCCCTCCTTCTCCGCCTCAATTGCTCACCTTCCATGGCCGCCACTACCACTTCCTTCTTCTTTTACTCTTCCTGGTTGCCACTCCCCACTTAATCTCCATGTCTGACGATTCATCGATCAACAAGTCGTTTGCCTAGGAGATTCGTAGATAGCATTTTCGATCGTGCCACTAATTGCGCTGGATGGCATCTTCTTGGCGATAAATGAGATGAAGAAAGTGAGAAATCGACAGATTAGGGGAGGAGGGGAGGAGTTGCGGCTATGGCGGACACTATAACAATGGTAGATCAATAGCTGGACAGCGAGGATGGTTCGTGAATTGCTCCTCCCTCTAGTTTGTGTCATCTGCAAGACTGCAACATAAGGGAACGACGGACATGGTGAGACGAGGAGATGGTGGTAGAACAGGATTGACGAAATCTTGCCGGATGAGGGAACAAGAGAACGATAGAAGGAAGGGAATGAGGGAACAGGGCGAGGAGGAGAGGTGGATGAGGCTAGGGCTAAAGGCAGCGGGGGAGGCTGGAGAAAGGATAGATGTGGGCTAACCTCTTATAGGCCATAAATTTTTTCATTTTTGGTAACATAGGCCCTAAATTTCTGATGTGGCCAATTTCAGGCATCTATAGATGATGATTCATTGTACCACATGGCAAATTGCACCAAGTTGGCATGTCACATGTCAATTCCATTACTTTTAACACTTTCTGTCTCTAAAGGTCTAAAATGAAATAAAAAATTGAGGTTGAGAACGTTCAATTTGAGGTTTTAAGGTTAGGGTCCAAGATAGGATAATAATAAAAAATTAGGGGCCACAGGTACAATTAACCCCATGATTCACTGTTAGACTGAAAAGGAGAAAAACTGATTTTACCCTCCTAACTTTATTTTACAGAAACTTGGCCCCATCAACTTCTTCATCTAACAACCTAACCCTTACTCTCAGGTAAACCCATCCCACCCAAAACTTGCCCCCCATCTCTGCAACTCCCAGTCCCAGTTCAATCCCAGATTTGCTTCCCCATCCCCCCGTCTTCCATCCGCTGCTCGGTTCAGAAGAAGTAATCGATGCTTGAGCGAACAATCGACAAACAAGAGCGAACAATCGACGAACAATCAACGTGGAAATCAAAGGAGGAGGCAAATCTGGGTTCGAAAGTCTGGCGGACAAACCAGTACAGACTACAGAATCGGAGGAGGCGGCGGTGCAAAGATTGGCAGAATCAATTGGCAGAATCGAGTGAACAAATTTGCACCCACATCAAATGGCAGAATCGAAGAACAGCGGAATCGTAGTCGGCTTAATCGGAATCAAATGGAGATTCGGCTTAATCACAGCCGACTTCATCGATGAAACCCAAGCGAACAAACGACGAAACTCGATTCGACGAAACCCACACAAGCGAACTGCCGGCAAAGTGTTGGCGTTCCAGTTTAATAGCCGCCAATTTTGATTCTGCCAAGAAGCATCATTTTCGGGCTTGGTTTCGATCAAAACCCGTTGTTTTCTAAGTACCAAGTATGGGATCTGAGAGTAGAGAGCAAAGAGAGGGAGAGAGAGAGGGAGAGAGAGAGAGAGAGTTTAATTTGGTTGAGAAAATAGAATTGCAAAGTTTGGGGGCAAAGTTTCTATTGGAGAAGGCTAGGATGACAAATTCGGGCATTTTTGTCTTTTTTATTTAGTGGTCATTAATGGAATTAGCTTTAGAAGGGGTAATTTTGGGTATTTGAAAAAGAGGGACAAAACTGTAGGTTAGAATATACCTCCGAGGGGTTATAAGTAATTTTACCGTCTTATAAATTTTTTCCATTCTCGGCTCATAATAATAATAGTAATTTAACAAAATATATTTTTTTAGAAAAAGTGTCAATTTTTTTTTGGTTTCTTTGAATATGTAGTTTCAATTTCGATAATAAGAAGTATAAAGTTTGAATACATAATTTTTATATACAAAAATAGATACTCTCTCAATCCCTTTATAGTATGTCAGTTTTTTCTTTTTTTGTGTCTCAAAATTTGTCATATTGCCTATTTATACAACTTCTTCTAAACCTTCTCCTTTTAAATGTGAATGTGTTTCAATGTAAGAGAAAAGAAACGTGCAAATTCGGATTAGATTTCAAGCTTCCAAATTGATTGGAATTTGCATATGAAATGTGCATTATGAGGTACATATTTGAACTTTTCATTAAAAAATTAGTGTGCTCGCATCTAAATTTTAAGACCAATACAAACATAATTGTGTTATTTGTTAAGAGTAATATTTAAAGAAAACATATAATATATTCCTCCATCTCATGCTCTTTGATCAATTTCACTTTTTTGACTTAAATTTATTTATATTATTATTTTTAGAAAAATTTATAGTATTTATGTTCCCAAACATTGATAATTTTCAAAAAAACAAAAAAAATGACAAAAAGTACTTTTAATGACTTTAAAAATCTTAGCCAACATAACATGTCCATCGGGGCAGGGAGAGCAAACAGGTTGGGGTGCTCGCAGATTGCTTCAGTTCTATTTATCCGGAATAAGGAGCATTAAGGTCCTTCACTACAGAACATATACAGCTTGAACAATTGATCAAACTACTAGGACCAATCGTTACAAATTCCATAATTCATGCAACCCTAATATACAACAATTTGTCAACAGCTTCAGCATAACTTCAAACTGAAACCTTCTTTCTACAAAAGGCACCCCCTGCTCCACAGAAAGCAAAATGTCCGCCTAGAAAGGCACCTCCTTGCACCACAACTGAAGCTTCTCACATCTTCTCCTTGAATAAATACATGGCCAGATGGAAAAGAAGACCCCAGAAATTTGCCAAGATATCTTCAGTTCTCCACCCTTTAGCACCAATCACTCATCATAACTAAAATAGTTCACAATCAGAATCTTAAAGTGATCTTTCCACTCCCCCAGGCTTGCGAACGGTGTGAGAGAAGAAAACAACGGGAGAAATAAGAGGATGGACGAATAGAAGATTAATCTCCGAATCCAGTATGGCAGGAGTCTGCTGTGTCTCGTTGCTTGAGTTACATCAACAGGGCCATGGAGAATGAGAAACAATGCTGATGTCCATGCGGTTGAGAAGAAATGCAGCAGGCATAGGATTTCCCAGTAAACGAGCCAACGCTTTCCAGATCCACCCAAGGTGTCAACACAAATCTTCCCAGCAAAACCACAAGCAATACCCAACAGCAAGATGATGAAACTGATTGGCATTGTCTGTTTTGAACTTGATCGCTGCACAACCAAACAGGCAACAGCAAGGATCATCAAGATGCCAAACAACATTTGGCTTATAACTCGAACCTGACACTTGAGCGTTTGCAGCCCAGAACTGAAAGAAGACACTTTCTTTGGCATCCACCAGGATTTGGACTCCTGCAACAGAAAAAATAATTGTGATGCTATAGCAATTCTAGATCATCTTTAACATGACACTGCAAAAGCATCAAGAAATTCAAAGGTCTGAGGAGATTGAGGAAGACACAGAATCAGGCATAGCAGAAGGGAAAGAAAACTGGGAGGAAAAATCTCAGCATTTGTCACTGAAATCTCCAACTTAGTTCATGGGCGAGCAAAAAGTAAAACAGGAACAAGTTTGTTTTTCCATGACATATGCAGAAGAAATTCAAAGGAAAAAAAGATAATGGGTTTGGTCAAGCAAAACTCGTAAAGCAAGAGATGGCACGCACCTCTAGTGAAATAGTACATGCTGATGCTGCTTCTGCAATTCTTCTGTATGAAAAATTATAAGCACTATATGAAAGGAAGAATATCATGACAAATAAACCAGCAACAAGGCAATCAATACACTTCCTTTGCAGGTCAGCATGTCTCAGTACTTCTACTTGATTCTTGAACTTCTCAGCCTTAAAGGATGCCTTTGATTCATCCATTTTTAATTCTGACCTCTTCAGGTGATTTGAATCAGCATTTAGAACTACCTGAGTTTCAGCTAACTTGATCTTTTCCATCATAAGTCTAAGTTCCAGCTCTTTAAGGTCATTAGCACGAACTTGCTGAACAATAGACCTCTCAAAAGTGTTGTGCATTGACTCATCTACTGCAGAACTGGTGCTTGGAATGACACAGGCCAGTTGATTCACTCCCTGGTAAAGGGCAAGTTCCTGGTTCATGGAATCAGTTGCCTGTGACTCACCATGTGACTGAGACCCAGTTGTCAGGTTTATAGAGTCTACTTCTGAATCAGATTCTTTTATTTTAGCATCTGTGCAATCCCCAGGTCTTCTCAAAACACGTTTGAATCTTGTGGTTTTTCGGTAGTGGTGGTTTGAGAAACATGTTCCACTAAAGGCTGATGATTCAGTAATTGGTCTAAGAGCCCTCAAAGTGCAGCCAAATGATTTCTCGAAGTTCTTCACAAAACAATCTGACTTCTCTCCAAATACCTGTTGTCACCACAAAAATCCAAAGAAGACATGGAGGCCTGTATTTTAGCACCTTCATACTATAATTCAGAATGGAATGGCGGGAGGAAACTCAACTTCTAAAACCATAGGCATTTGATGAGTCAGTCAGAGGTTTGGGGTCTGGCTTACATAGGCTAAAGATTCTCTGACAGCTGAAGTGCAGACCTGCATGGGAGGAGACAAAATTTCAACTGATGTCTTGTTCACATTTTAAATAAAACTGAGAGCAAGCAACATGAGAACCTTGACAGTGAATGAGTAAAATACCTCAGCGAGATAATCAGATGAGACCTTTCCATTTTTCTTATCTCGCTCTTCCAGAACCTAGAATCAACAATTACATCATTAGAAGGTAACAAGAAGTAAGATATTTAAAACAGCACACTTCAACCAGGTGTATTCCTCTAAAGAGAGAAAGAGTGACAGAGAGAGAGAGAGTTTCGTGGTAAGAGCCCGTGGGATACAGGAGTTACACACAAACCCAGCTCCTTCAAAGTTAAGGAACTAGCCAAGACGCTATTCCTCAGAGAATAAACTATATAATATAGATGAGGATTTTATACAAGTTCAATAACTTCAGCTGAACTAAAATAAGGACAGATTTCATAACAGCATAAGACACACTTGCTCAATCATGCTCATAATAGATAATGGACATAAAACTTAAAATACCTCTCCTTATAAGCCTTCTCTTTATCCAGCAAATCAATTAATTAGATCATATGATCCTATTCATAAATTGTTTGGAGATTATTATAGTCCTTGCACACACAAAATTATTCATTCATCTGAGCAATTTTTTTTTTTTAAAAAAAAAGAGGTTAAATCATCCTACTATCAACATTGGTAGCACCACAACCATCATCACCAACATCACGTGCTGCATAGCCCATATAATTGTCTTCTCAGGACCTTACGGTTTTCTTGAACTCTTTAGTAAACTATCTACAATTCAAAGGGCAAGTATGGGAAGCTTAAACCACATAACAGAACCAGAGTTAATCATTGATCATGATGGCTTTATTGCCCATTAATGCTAGTGTATTGAACTCCTCATATTTTCCATGTCTTCCAACAGAGTTTTGATTCCATCTAGCAAGCTAAGTAAATAAAATCAGTTTAAAGATTGAATCTTTCCAAGCACTACACCCTCTAGATGTTTCAAATATATACCATGAGAAAACCAACTCAAACTCTATATTCAGAATTTCGCTTCTGGGGCATAAGAAACTCGGCACCCTAAATCCAAAGCAACGTCAGTGTAACGAAAAACACGACAAAGTTTCGAACTTTTCGAACCTTGTTAATAACAAGAGCAAAGGACATCCCCAGAGGAAGCGCTACAGTGGCTACTTCACCACCAGCGCCGCGCCGAATCGAGCCCAGTCGGATCGTTGGCCGCCGGAATTTGAACCCAAGACCGCCAGCTCGCTGTCTGGAAGAAGAGATTGAGGAGGACGAACCGGAGGAGGATGATTTCGCTCCGATTGGAGAGGCGTCCCTGTTTTTGTCTCTTTGCGATTTTGTTCTCGTCCTCTTCCTGTTGATGGTGCTGGGTAATGGAGGGGGCCAATTATCCACCGTCGAATGCCCATTGGGATCTGAAAGGAGGCAATCTGTGTGATTCTGCGGAGGCAGAGAAGGAGAGGGCGGCGCTTCCATGGCGAAGATGGAAGCGTGGAGGGCCGTTTTTGAAAACAGTGACGCAGTCAAGTACCCAGTACAGCATTTTTTGCCGTAATTAGAGAAACCGGAGACAAGTGGTCGGCATCTGTAGACCCGGAAGCTAGAAAAGGTGAATTCACACCCGAGTCCGACCGGAAAAATATCAAATTTTGGGTTAGGATCTATCACACTAAATTAGCCCATTGTCTTTAAGCCCAACATAGTTAACTATTTCCCAATGCCCAACCCAAACTCAGTAGGCTTCTCTCAACCATATAGCGAAATAAGCCGGAAATATGCCCAACGGCCAGAATGAAAAAGGCTTAAATACCCCACCGGTCCCTTAACTTGACCAACTCGAACGAGTTGGTCCCTCAACCAGAAATCGTTCAGTGTTAGTCCCGAAACTTGGCAAAATGTGTTAAGTTAGTCCCTGGGGCGAGTCAGAATGGCACATGGGATCACGTGATCACGTGGGGTAACGGAGTCTATTTTCCGTCTTTTAAAAGAGAAACTCTTGTTCTCTTCCCTTCATCGGACGTTTCCGCAGCGTCAGCTTTGACCTCAAAAGAGTCCGTCGAAGGAACCAACGTCCACGGGCTGAGAGGCGAGATGGAGGAAAAGGACGACCAAGGCCGCCGAGGAAGCGCAGGATGCGAACGGACATTATGAGAAGCGGAGAGATCGGTGCGTTTGGGAGAAGAACAGAGATGTATGGGATCGAATCTAGGGAGCTGGGGAGCCGGTCGACGCAGCTTCAACGGCGGAAGCTTCGAGGGCGAGGAGATAGAAAACGTGGCGGCTTGCATTTTCTGGGGAGATAGGAGCAAAGCAGTAATGGCGATAAAAAGAGAGTATTTTCCGTTCTTATCTCCTTCCGATGAGCAAGAGAGCTGGCACGACTGTTCCCAGTTCTTATCTCCTTCCGATGAAGACTTCTTCGATCTCAAGTTCCTGCAATTCTTTCGCGTCCAGGGATCAGATAAATCCAGCAACCGGATCTTCCGTATTGTCGGAAAGTATTTTCCCGGTAAGCAGTCACCATCTGCTTCGATTAAAATCCCGTGATTCCCCCATTTTTCGGGCAAATTAGGTTTCATATCTCTGATATCACAAAGGCTATTTCGACTGTATCAAGCAGTAAAGGGGAAAAAGAGAACGTCTTTTCCTCTTGTCTAGTTTGGTAATCCTGGAAATTCCGTTCTGAACTTTGAAGTCGGATTGGTTACTTGCTGATTCACTGATATGCTTGTGCAGCTCCAGCTGTGAGCGGAGAGAGGCTGAAGAAGTACATATACCACAAGATATGCAGCGAGTTGCCTGAAGAGCCGTTCTGCATAGTTTACATGCACAGCACAGTGCAGAAGGAGGACAATTGCATTTAACATTCCCAGGGTAGAAAGCAAATGAGGGAAAATGACGCCGTTATGGTATTTGACAACATGTGCCGTGTTAACTCGCATCAGGGACTAACTTAACACGTTTTGCCATGTTTCAGGACTAACACAGAATGATTTCTGGTTGAGGGACCAACTCGTGTGAGTTGGTCAAGTTAAGGGACTGGTGGGGTATTTAAGCCAATAAAAAAACCACACCCAATTACCCTTAACCCAACCCAATAACAAAACCCTAATGAGAATTCGTGTTAACCCGAATTTCTGAAGCTGAAACGAAATTTTTCGGGTCACGTTGAGGGCTAAAATCGGATATTGTTTGGGCTATGTACCTTTTCCAAAAAGAAATGATATTTTTAGTTCATATTGATTTTGTTATCTCCAAATCTTTGCCTACATGGCTAAGGGCTTTAAGGGATAAGGAAGGTTCAAAATTTGAATTTCAGTTCCTCTACTTTCTACAACATATCTTATAAAAGTTGATTCAATTGTTAATTTAATTATGAAAAGACTGGCACACCCCTTATTACAGCAGTATGTCTCTCTATATAAACTTGCAAAGTGATACTTCTAGATAATAAAAAAAATACAGATTTTATTGTTGAAAATTAAGCCGTAGATATATAAATAACATCCCAATAGAAAGTTGGAGCACCTGGAAGCTGGCCGACCAATACCACATAGATTTTGTCCTCATCAAATTAAAATAGTTCGGCCGGTTGGTTTCTCTTTCTTAGATGCAGTCTTTGGTTTGCTTGCAATAAACAAATTTCAATATGCCATATATATTTGGTCTTCCAATTAATTGATGTTCTACATACTGACAATTTGACCAAGTTGCCACTTTGTCCATCTACGAGACAGAAGCTAAAAATTAATTAGCTCCTTGGGTTTGGTCAGCAGTTGTTTTCGTGATTGGAAAAAACAATAAAGGGAAAGTTACAAAAAACCCCCCCATGGTTTGGTCCAACCTACAGTTTGACCCTCTATTTTGAGAAACCTACACTTTACTCTCTATATTTTTTACACTGCCTAATAACAACTTCTAAAACTGCATTTAAACTATACGATAATTATATTCCAGTAATTTCAATCTC
The DNA here is from genome assembly GCA_005392925.1 of Aquilaria sinensis. Lineage (NCBI taxonomy): Eukaryota > Viridiplantae > Streptophyta > Magnoliopsida > Malvales > Thymelaeaceae > Aquilaria > Aquilaria sinensis. Next base: position 98,661 of record SMDT01000014.1, on the reverse strand, counting down.
TTTAGCATTTTTTTTTATAGTTAATAGACATTTTAAACTATCATTTTTTCCTTTTTGTAAATGTACTTTTCCACATGTAATTATATATCAGTATTTTTTAAAGGTCAGTTGACTGTAAAAAAAATATTAAAAATCTTAAAATTACTAGGACATTATTCTCATATAGCTTAAATATAGTTTCAGAAGTTGTTATTAGGTAGTGTAAAAAATATAGGGGGTAAAGTGTAGGTTTCTCAAAATAGATGGGACAAACTGTAGGTTGACTAAACTACAGGGGGGTTTTTGTAATTCTCCCAACAAAAAAAGAACAATAATAAGGACCAAACGAGTCATAGGGTGAAGTAGAAACGAACTTGTGTTTGGTTTTGGTCTTTGTAGACGGATAAACATGTTTTAGGAGAGATTTTTTTAAATGAAGTCTGATGAGACTCTTAACTTTAAAGTAGTTCAGGCATATACTTCTCTCATGAGTGGAATGGTATGTGTGGTAGCCCAGCAATATATTTATAAAAAAAATCGTTTGAAAACAGGGTTTTTGATCCTGGTACGTGGCGTTGTTACACAGCCAGACCCTCCACAGAGATTTCCGAAGAATTGCTCTGTGGTACGTTTTACCATGGCACGAGACAGTTTCCAGCCCAATATACCAAGGACAAGTAGAACTGCGAAAAAGCAGGATTCTGGAAATCAACAGGAAAGACTAGCTGTGATATAATCCAAGAACACACAATGAACTCATAAGCTCTAGCCAACTTTTCCATAAGCATCAGGCCCCGAGCACCAGAGTTCCAGGAGGCATTCTTCAAGACTTTCCCACACAAACAAATCTTTTCTGAAGATCATTTTGAAAAACCTTTATAAAACATATTTGAAAAAAAAACATTACTGGACTATCCGGACGTATCACCGGGGATTGAGGCCGGTAGATTACAATAATTATGATTGAAGGCAGAGGACAACTTGAAGAGAGGATCCATAGAGTGGCAACTCCTAAGTCATCATTTGCCTTCAAGCTTAATTATCATAAGCTTGAAGATGATCTGAACCTTGAGAGGATCCACTGAAGTGGCAACTCAGATTATCGGAGAGAGTTGGGAGACTAAGAACTTCTACTTCACCCCCTAGCCAGATTTCTAGTGAGAGAAGAGGAACATGGAGAGAAATTTAAGAAAGGAGTTCTATATTAGCTCCAGGATATCTTACAAGGGATACAAGGCCTCCTTATATAGGCGGAGAGAGAAGGAAACAAGCAAAAAAAATGACGTAAGGGCTTACGTCAAAGACTAATAATATTAGACCGGAAGTGACAGGCCACTAACCGGAATTTTACTGTTACAAGCACTAAACAGGCCAGCTGGAAAACACTAACTCCATTTTTTGTTGTCTCTGAAGGCGGGCTCTGGAAAAGCATATGGGTCCAGAGGCCAGTTGTGGTTTGAATCTTCAGAGTCACTTTGAGTCTGTCGTTCGCGCCAGAAATATGGGTCATCGATACGCGGATCATCCATGGATGGGTCATCCGGGTCAGGACCGTTGAGACGCTTCCAGTGGATGCAGATGAATCCGCAATTGCAGTCAGGCATGATAAGGTGTTCAGCTGGTTGAGTCAGTGGGAGATCTTCATCTTCTTCAATAGTCAGAGGAGAAGAAGGAGTCGGAGCAGGGCAAGTGATTTGGTGAATAGCCTTTTCACGCCATTCTTTATTTCGGCGGAGATGCTGAAGATCATCAAAAGACTGGAGGGCTTCATGAATCATTTCTTGGTAGTCCATCGGGTAGGATGGCCATTCTGGAGAATCATGAGGCCAGAGCTCCATTGAGAACACCGTATGGTTGTACTGATACGCAGTTCGCATGAAGGCACGGTATTCAACATGTCGTTGCCAGGGGACCTGGGCTAGGTTAAAGTCTAGGTTTTTATAATGGTAGTAAACAGGAGAAGGGGTGAATTTAAGGCCAGAGGGAGACTTAGAAAAGGTAATAGGCCTATGAAAGAAATATATAACATGGCTAACTCCATAATTCATACAGGAATTAGCCGGGGAAATGTTATTTAACTGGTAGCCTATTCGGCGGTCTGGGATAGCAGGGTTAAGGGCTTTATAGGATTTATGAAGGTGATCGATCCATGTACAGATTGGATCAAACCAGGAGAGGAAGATAGAGAGGTCGGAAGAGAAGTCTGAGTGGAAGTTTGGGGAATAGGTGAGAAGCTGGTGAAGCTCGGAGATATTAAAAATAATACCTATGGTATGAACAGAGCATAGGTACCAGAAGAAACAGAGAGCCAGTGGAGGAAAGGTGAAGACATCTGGGATAGAGAAGAGATGAGCGAAAGGAAACTGGGGATGAATCCCAACAGGTTTAACAGGGCATTCATCGAAACCATACCTCTCAATGAGGGAGACATGGTAGTGGAAGACACGGTGTCTCTGGGTGAAGGTGAAGGACTGATGCTCATACCTTTCAATGTCAACCGGGAGATTTTCATCCTTGTTAAAAACTGGGGGATTGGAAGAGAAGGAGGAAGAGGCCATTTTAGGCTTTGGGTTTTGGAGGCTTTGGAGGTTTGAGGAAGGATTTGGAGGGTCTGCTCAAGATATCAGCAAGAGTATTAGAGGTGCCCTTTATATGCTTAACGTCGAAGGTGAAGCGGACAAACCATTGCTGCCAGCGAAGCAGCATAGCATTTGGAAGTTGTTTCTGCCTGTAGTTCAGCATACGGGGAAATGCTGACATGTCCATCTCCACAAGGAAGTGATGACCAATGAGGTGGAACTGGAATTTTTCAATTCCACATTTGACGGCCAAGATTTCTTTGTAGGTGGAGTGGTAGTGCTTCTCTGACTCTTTGAATTCTCCACTGTTATAGTAGCACACGTGTCGAGTACCATTGGATTCTTCAAGGAGGACCGCTCCCCAATACTCGTCTGAGGCGTCTGTCTGGAGTATCTTTTTCTCTTTGTCGGGAATCTTGAGTGGTGGCAGATTTTGAACCACTTCTTTAAGCTTGAGAATAGCTCGGTGGTGAAGGTTGGACCAGGGCTGTGAATCCTTTCTGAGATACACGTGTAAAGGATGGAGAATGGTTGACAGCTTCGGGATGAACTCACGAATGTAATTGACAATGCCGAGAATTTGCTGGACTTGTTGTCTCGTAAGATTATCGTCCGGGAAGTTCATGATCTTGGTGGCAATGTGCGGCTGTGGATGGTACTTGCTATCTTTGATTTGAACTCCGAGGAATTCAATGGAAGTTTGACCAAGGACCATCTTGCTCTGGGAGAGCATTACTCCATTTTTCTTTAACTATTTGGGCAAACTGAGCTAATAACTTCAAATGTGTACCTGTACAAGGGGAAAACAATAAAATATCGTCAATATAAACAAGGGCCGACTGCAGTATCGGCTCGAAGATTTGGATCATGGCCTTCTGGAACAATGACGGTGTCGTCTTCAGACCAAAAGGAAGCACCGTCCATTGGTAATGATGGTCTGGAATGCAAAAGGCAATTTTGTATTTGTTTGGAGGAGAAATTGACAATTGCCATAAGCCTGATTTGAGGTCAAACTTGGAGAAGACCTTGGCATTCGTCAGGTTGGCGAAGAGAGTGTTTTTCCGTGGTAACGGAAACTTGACGTCAGCAATAAACTCATTTAAGGGCTTGTAATCAATGATAAGCCTGGGCTTCTTTCTTTTCTGCTCTGAGTGTTTGTTGACGTAGAAGGCCTGGCAGGCCCACGAAGAGGTTGTGGGCTCAATGAGGTTTTGGGCCTTGAGCTCTTGCAGCTCTTGGATCGCCATCTTTTTCTCCTCTGGGCTCATTCCCGAATGGGTAGCCTTTGTTGGATTGACATCCTCATTCTTTTTGAATGGAATTTCGATGAAGAACTTAGGATTCTTCCAAAGGGGAAGAGGATGCTTTTGTTCGAACTCAGCATGTGATTCAGCACAGGATTGTTGGATGAGGGCTTGCATGATTGTACCATATACTGGATCACTTTCAGATTGGATCTGACTGGCTGAGAGAGCTTCTCCTTCCGTTGAATAAAGTCTTTGAGTGGATGTCCAAGGAAGGAAAAACTTATGCAGTTGCAAACCTTTATCAGTCCATCTTTGGACTGATAGCTTCTTGATAATGTCGAAACCAAGGATCATGTCTCTGCCATGGTTATAACCAAATACCGTAATAACTACGTACTTTGTAGGAGAGAACTTGATTCGAATTGGCTTACTTATCTGGTTGACATAGAAAGCACCGTTGGCAGCTTGGAATCTTTCATTACAGGGTCGCCACATTCTTTCTAGAAGAAGGGATGGATTGATAATGGTATTTATGGCACCAGTATCAAATAAGGCAATCACTGGGATTGGCTTTGCATATTTGTCCAGGAGAATGTTGATCTTGGCTTGAGGAATTATATGAGCAGCGAAGAGGGAGGGTTGCATTGGTGAGATTTGCATGGTCCCAAATCTTTAGTTGTTGTAATAAATAGCCCTCAAACTCTATTTTATTGCAAATTGATATCAATTTTGTTACATATCAGTCTCTGATTCTAGATGAATAAGTTAGCACAAAAATCTGATTTACAGAAAGAAAAAATTGATAATGTAAATAATCTATTAACTTTAAAAAAATTATGATACTGCTTAAATTTATTAAAAAATAGTTACCGGGCAGTCTAAGTTCATTAATGCTTTCTAACCATCTAATATTAACATTTTTCAACTCTAATATAAGCTATTAGGTAACTATTTTTCCATAAATTAAGATTGTGTGATAATTTTTTAATAGTTAGTGAATCATTTAAATTATCAGTTATTTCTCTTTATGAATTAGATTTCTATAGTTACCTAGGGTTAGAGATTAATACGCATCAATTATACAGGTTAGGGATCAATTTTGTAATGAAATAAAAATTAAGGATCAATTTGCAATGAAAATTAAAGATTTGGGACTAATGATGTTGTTTATCCTACTTAACAAAAAAAGTAAAAGGTCCACTTTGCCCCCAACTTATTACATTGGAGAGAAGTCGGGAGAGGGAGAACGAAGCCATATTAGACTTTTTGATAACTAGTAGATCAACTGGCTTCGGTTGTAGTGCACTTTGATTTATTGACTCACCAGTAAAACTTGCAGAATCTACACACTTTTGGTAATTTATTTACTTTGAGGCAAAACTGTTAATAGTGAAAAATTGGATCAAAACACGATTCAATTCTTAAAATTATTATCTAAAATTAAAAAATAGAGTTAAAATTGTCATTATTTATTTATTAAATTAATGGAGTAAAATATGCCGTTTGCTGATATGTTACTTTTTAATTTAGTGGGTAAAGTGTCAGTATATGACCCAATAATTTGGTTTTAGGCCAAAAAGTACTTCACAAGAAAATTGTTGGGGGTATTAAGGACAACTTGACAGGAAAGACTGTCTGCAGGTTCCGGATTTGTTTTAATTTGCATTTTTTTTATAGCTATCATGAGCCAGAAGCATAAGATTCTTATATAATAATCAAGATTATAATTGACTAGTTTCATATAACCTGTGTTTGACGGGGGTAGTACTTTGTATTTTTTTAAAATAAAATGTAAAAATTGTTTTATTCAGCTCATTTTTAAGTAGGTAAATATTATCCTTCAAATCACATTAGTATTACAAAAAAAATCTTGCACAATTAAAAATAAATAAAAATTTTATTTATCGTAAAATGTGAAACAAATATTAGCGAATGTGGCGTAATATATTTTAAAACTAAATGTCGTCCATTTCTTAATGAACTATAGTGCAAAATGTTTAATTTATAAAACCTAACGTAGGCTATTTTTTTTTAAACTAATATTATTTTTGAAAACTAATACTTTCATGGATTTAATAATTAATTAATTAAATGTTTTTTTAAAAAAAACAAAATTTAACTACCATTTATTCCAATAATGGTTTTTAATTAATTTTTTAAACCTTGTACAAAAAATAGTAAAAAATTAATAATTTTCTAAAAATCTATTAAATAAAAGCGACACTTAAGTAGATATGATATTATTTGCAAAATAACATTGCTAGTATTCAAATAATGAACATTATCGAAAATAAATAATTCTTTAGGGACTTTTTAAAATAGGAAATACTCTGGGCCAAATTTTAACAAAACCACATTACAAAAACAAATGGGCACTAAGAACACCCCAATAAAATGTATGAAATAAAAAAAAAATAGTGCAACGCCGTCTACGACAGCCGTTTTCCAGAATTCAAATTCCTTCACCTTAATTGATTTCTTTTTCTTCCATCTATCATTCGATCTAATGTCTCTTACACGATTTCTCAACAGTTCTTTGTACATCTGGCTTTGAAGAATCGTGGTTTTTTTGTTTTTCTGGTCAGATTTGAAATTTCTTAACATTATTTTACTCCCGTGCTAGTTCTCATCAACATATTTAAGACCAAGTTTATAAAAAAAAACCAACACATATTCGTATATCTAGTATTAAAATTTTTGAAAACCGCAATTTTCCCTGGGTTTATCCTAACTTTTATGGGTTCCCTCAAAGGAAGACCTCCTTTATTGTTGAAACAGGAGTGTGAGACTCTGGTAGCAGTGGGTGCTCTGCGCGCCTCCTTTGACGGTACGGCTATTCAAGAAAAGGTAAAAACATTCTTTCCTAGGCTTTGTATTTTTTTTCTTTTGCCTTCCATGTGAATATATTACTTTGTATGTTCTTTTACCTTTATATCTTACTTCATTAACTACTGTTTTCCATGTTAATCAAGACATACAACCTGATGGTCGTGATTGAGGAAGGGTAGCATGCATGTGGATGAGAACATGATGCTAAGATAAGTGTTACAAGTTTTTTTTGTATATGTAATTTAATCTAGATGTATCCTATAGTGTTTGGTTGATGTAAACTTGCATGTTTGTTTCATGTTTTCTATTTGTTAACATGCATGTGGCTTAACTAATACTATTACTTAAATCTCTGTGCTTAGGTGCTTAAACATAAATATTATCGCCATTCGTCTTTCTTGGAAGCCCAAGTAGGGTCATTGCCCTTTTTGACTTGGTGGAGCATTCTAGAAGGGAGGAAGGTGCTGGAGAAAAGGTTGCGATGGAGGATTGGGAATAGGTTGAATGTGCGGGTGTGGAAGGACCCTTAGTTACCTGGTCACCCATCCTTGAAACCAACTTCTGTGACTCCTTTAGGGAGGGAGGAAATGAGAGTTGCGGACTTCATGATGGAAGGTGGTGATAGGTGGAATCTTTGGCTTCTGGGTCAGATCTTTGACGAGGTGGATGTAGCCAGGATCAAGGCAGTTTTATGTAGCTAGAGTTCTTGGCAAGATGGTTTGGTCTAGCACCATAATTCACATGGTGAATATTCGATTAACAGTGGGTACCATTTGCTTCAATTTTATGAAGAAGGAGTAGTCAACACATCAGAGAAATTGATGTGGTCAACGATTTGGGGGTTGTGGGTCTTCAACAAGACTAAGATTTTCATATGGCGACTTTGCACTGGGTGCTTACCCACTAGGGCTGAATTATTTAGATGCCATATTGTCAATGATCTAAGGTGCCCTCTTTGCAATGAAAAGGATGAGACACCCATGCATGTTATGAAGGAGTGTCAAGTTGCTAAGACTGCTTGGGAGGCATAAAAGTTATTTTATGTGATTGAAGAAACATGCTCATCGATGGTGGAATGGCTTCAAAAAGTGAAGGGCTGTTAGTTTAAGGCGAACTGGGAGAAATTTTTTATTGTTGTCTGGTCTATTTAGTTCTTCAAAAATAACATAGTAAACGAGAATGTGGAATTTGAGCTATCTTCCTTTAACTAGCATGTCAAGCAAGCCTGCAATGATATATGGTCCCTTTTTAATCCTCAAGACCTGCGCTCCTTTTTAGTTTGGTAAAATCCACCTCGCGGGTGGTGCAAAATGAATATAAATATGGCTATAGATGGAAAAGGAAAAATTGGAGTATGAAAGGTAATTAGAGATGAATGGGGTCATGTTTTATCGACTTTAGCTGCTCAAATATCCAGTCTCCAAGAAGCTTTCTTCATATAGAGTTTGGTAGTTCATGAAGGCTTGAGACTGGTGCATGATTTGGGTTTGGCAAAGGTTATTTTAGAGTCTAACTCCTTGCAAGTTGTTAATGCAATTAGATGTACTTAGCATTTTAGATCTAAAGCATGGGAGGTAATTAGAACCTCTAGAGATTTGTTGTCTAACATCTCTTCTTGGGCCATTTCCTATTGTTTTAAAGAGGTAAATTAATTTGGTAGCACATTCTCTTGCGAAGCTCGCTTTGACGAAAGACTCTTATGAGGTTTAGGCAGAATCGCTTTTGCATGAGATTGATTGTATCACTCAGCATGAGACTTCCATTGCTTTTGAATGAAAGTACTTCATACCTTACCATAAAAAAAAAAAATAGGCCTCAGGAAATGTAATGTGGTTTATTGTGCATATAAAAGACATACAATATTTAATAAGCTAAAAACCAAACATCTAAATAAACATTCTAGGAGAGAGCATTTATTACAGAGAATATAAATAAAAACTAAGTCCTTAAAACCATAATACCTAAAAGGTTGGGAATTAAATGTCATCCATTCTTTCTATATAAATGCGTAAATTGCACCATCGTACTTAAACCATATCCAATGTTACTTAATCATCCTGAAATTATTAAACGTTGCTTAATATTCCCTAAACTATATCCAATGTTGCTTAATTGTCCTGCCATCCATCATAGCCATTAAGGATAGATGGAAAAATGACGTGGCTATTGATGTGGTATGGAAAAATGACGTGGCTGCTGATGTAGTGCCACTTTTTCATCTGTCCTTAACGATGTGGTTGATGGTAGGACGGGAAAACAATAATGAATGGTTTAAGGACGATTGGTGTAACACTTGATAGTTTTGAGATAATTAAGTAACATGAAATATAGTTTAGAGATAACTGGTGGAGTTTACCCATATAAAAATTATTGAAAACTATTAGTGAAAACTGGGTATTAAGAAAATGTTGTTAAAACACAGGTTTGACATAAAAAGAATATGAACCTCATATGGTTAATGATAGAAAATAGTAGGACACGGGCTGCATTTAGAAACCACAAAAAAGGGAGAATTACACTTGAATATTTCTCAGGCTGTAAAAATATATTACATGTTGGTAAAAAAAATTGAGTAGATTAACTTTTCAAAATAAAAGAATAAGCATTTTAATAGTTAAAAATAACTAATAGATTTTACTAAGATAGACAATCCATCATATCTTGTTCAAACTGCTGCTTGCAGTCATGTTTGTTTAGAGTGTATAAAACCTGGTAGTTGAATAAAATATAGTCAACAACTCTTCCCGGCTCAAAAGAAGAAATTGTTAGACTATGGGAATTAGTGTCATTATCTTCTTGAGGCTGGGTCAATGAGATATAGATGCAAATTAGTAATTTTCTAATTTTGATAATTCTTTGCAAATAAGCAATAATGAATTTTTGTGAAAATATATTACTTGTTGATAAGAATATATAAATTGAGCAGATTATATTTTCAAAATAGAACAAAAAATAATAAGAACTTGGAGAATGGTTTAAAGTGTTGCTTGTATTCTTAGTTTTTGAGACTAATTGGAAGCTGGTAGTTCAATAGAATATAATGTGATGAGCAACTATTCTCAATTAATAGGAAGAAATTATTAAAGTATGATAATTGATTACTTTACTTTCTTGAGCCTGAGAAATTGATGTGAAATGTTGCTGTCTAATGTTGATAATTCTCTGCAAACACCAATTGTTTTCTTTTAAATCGGTTAAAACAATTGTATGAAAATGAAAATAAGAATATAAACGGTTTGGAGGACAAGTGTTAAGAGCATCGTATTAAAAATATTGTTTTATCTAACAATATATATATAAAGCCAGATACATCTAATAAGAGTGATTATGACTTTTCCTTAGTGAGAATGATTGTGGAGTTGACACATGACAAAGATTAATTGCATCAGGAGTTAATTTAGGCTAGGACTGTTATTGAATATAAAAAGATGGCAAAGATTGAACTAATGGAACAAAGGCAAGCAATGGAGAAGAATATGGTCTCCATGGCACGTGAAGTTAAAAAATTACGTGCAAAACTTGCCAATGCAGATAGTAAGCCATGGAGTTCTGGTCCACATGGGATGAAATTCAACAACTGTAATTGTACTTTTCCTTTTGCATATGATGGATATGAGATTCATTAAGGTGCATCTGATACAGGGTCATTTTTATGCACCTGTTTCAGCTTTCTGGGGAAAGTCTCATAAATGTCACCACTAAGATACTAACGAATAGTTACTCATGTAGAAGAATGCGGTTGTGGTTTCATTCTATTTTGGGATTCAACCAATCAATGTGCAATAAATATGTGTGCTTTATGTTTGCGTGCTCTACCATTAGCTCTGAAATTATTAGAGTTGGATTTACATACTCACAAAACTAGCTTTACTTCCTACTAATTGTAGACATGGTGGTTTTCTGTTATATATAAGGTATTTTCCAAAAAAAAAAATGATTGCTTATTGTTGTGAACTTTTGTAATTGCACCAACCAAATCAACTACAAGGAGAACTATAAAATAAATTTATTTTTTAATGGAATATTTTGTATGACGGCATACACCCAAGAAGAAATTTTCTCCTCTATATATCCACAAGATATTTGAATTGTGCATGCATTATTCTAAGTTTTACATTATGATAATTAAGACTTTTAATTGTTATGAAAAGGTAGTGTAAGATTCAAATTTTTTATGCAGCGAGAAATATATAATCAAAGATAATGCAAGAGTGAAGGACACAAAATTTTGTGCAAAATTCTTTTGAATCTATATTTTAGTTTTTTTTAATATGTGATAAAATAGATGCTAAAGTTGTAATACTAAAAAAAAAAATACATCTGAACATAAATTTTTGTCAATTGAGTTTTTTCTTGCAACTTGGATGAGCATATACTACGAAAGCTTACTACAAGTAAAACTTATGTTAAAGTTTCATATGAAAATCTGTAGATATTGCATATTAAAAAAATAATTTTAAGTATAAAAAGTATATATAAAAATTTATGTGAGTGAACACTACAATAGTTCATCTAAAAATTTTCCTTTACCTGGAAATTATAAGTTCTTTTGCTCTTTTAAGGAGAAAAGAAAAGAATCCATTGATAGAGATCTAAATATAACATTGCCAATGTAATTAGAGATTTAGTTGCATTAAAATACTAAAGATATAATAAGAAATGAAAAATGAAAAATGGGATGTGTTTACTCTTTAGTTTTTGGGAAACTTACTACTTTGACTAATAAACTTACTTGGACCACTAAACTTAGTTAATTTTAACAAGTATATCCTAAATTTTTTCTACTATAGAAAATATTTTTGAATATATAATTTTTGTCAATTAAATGTCTTTCCAACTTGGATGAAAATATACTTTGAAAGCATATGTATTTGGTAAATTTGATAATAAATTATTGTGTTATTTTATATATAAAAAAATTTATAAGTATAAAATATTTAAAAATAAATAAATTTTGTAACAGTTTACCTTAACTTTTTAAAAATAATTATTAAGTCTCCACATATGTTATATTTTTTTCTAAAAATAATTTCTTATTAGCTTATTGGTTAACTATAAAATTATAGTAATATATTTATACATACCAATCATTATTACAATACACTGAATCCTAACCAACCTCAAGTAACTCATGTAGAAGACGAGGATTTGTGAACATGAATCTTTGTGATTTTTGTCATAAATATTATATTTTAAGGGTTAAATTTGTTGATGATACACAATACCATGTTGGGATCAATTTGGTATTCTTTAAAGTTTTGTTTTGATGATAATAATTTTCTCAATAATATTTATTTAGCATCAAAACATTTTTTATTTATGCCTAATACAACTTAAAATTCCATGGCAATATCGGGTGTATAAACTAGTTTTCAACTGATCTAAAACCAGTTTGTTTGGCTAACCATACTGAACCACTTAGTTGTCTAGATACTGCAAGCAACACATAAAACAATCATGGAAACATATTGTATGACATGAAACAATATTAATTAATTTGGAACCTAGTAATTTTTTGCTGCTGTTACTGTTTCTAGTTTATGTGAAACTACTACCTGATGTTTTTACTTCATTGCAATGAATGAGAAGGAATATAAAACAGTAGGAACATAAACATACTGTATTAGAAAAAAAGATTTTTAAAATTAAACCTGCTATTTGTTTGCTAGTATGTTTCTTTCTGTTGTTACTCATTATGCTTGCTGTGAAACTTGAACCTTGGATTTTCTGATTCACTACAATAAATGACTAGGACCATAAAAATCTTTTAATATGATGTATTTCTTAATTGTTGTTGAAAATATACAATGATCATTACTATTATTTTAATCAAAATGGCTAAGAGTTACCAATTTACCATTTTGGAGAAAATAAATAAAGAAGTGATAAGTGATCCCTAATCTTCGATCATCTAAAGTGAGAAAAGTATATTTCACTATTCTTTGCAATGCTTAGTTGTGATTAAAAGTTATAATAGTGACTGAATATAATTTTTTTTTTCAAAGCTGTCAAACTTGGCCTAGGGAGCAACCTAAAAAGACAGACAAGTGGTGGGTCAACCGATTCAACCAGTTTAATCAACTGGACGAATTGCAATGTACAATAGCCTTTGTATATAAGCATGCTCGCACCATGCCAAACATGTCTTGCTGCTTCTATCCAAAATACAACATGCTTCGATGTTTTTTATACATATGTCGCATTATAAAATTTTACTATTTTATATTTAATAAAAAAATGATACATAATTTTAATGTCTAATAAGTTAAGTCTATAGTCAATCATTCAAGTTTTAAACTTAAATTCCTAAATATTCCAAAAACATGTATTTTTTCCATCTCCCTCTGCTTCTTCTATGACTTCATTCGTGCTTTGCCTTGAAAATGTCATTTGCGTCCTTTTAACTTCTAAGTTTTAAAAAACAAAAAATTCAAAATTGTTTAGACTTAGGGCTAACTAAACATCAACCCAACAAAATTAAGTAATCTAAGTTACAAAGCCCACATTACAAAAAATAATATATATAAAGCCCAGAACCCACATAAATCTAGTCTAACCTAGGTTAATCAAGCTGCCCAGGTCACTGGGTCTACTGAGTCTTCCAACTTTGACTAAATTTTTACCTAAACAAATTTAAGAGTGCAACCTAACCTATTGTACCCTCGGTCGACCGATATAACCGATCGGGCTAGGCTAGGTTTGATAACACTATTTTTTTTCATGCATATTGTATAAAGCTATTCCAAAATGGTGAAATATTATATCACTATTTTCCTAATTTGTAGCATCTTTGTACTACAAAGATTCCTCTATAATTGTATTTTTTATGAAACCTCTATAATTGTATTATTAGTTTAGTCATTTTAGTTGTCTCTTTCATATAGTTTGGATTCAAACTATAACAATAAAATCTACAATTATTAAGAATCATTTTATTAGCATATATATACCATAATTTTTATATCTATGAATATCAAATATGCATATGTAATTAACTTCATTTTTGCAGCTAGTTCTACGTTCATCAAACAATTCTTCTATCTCTTATGTTTTTTTTTTTAATTTTATTAATACTAAGGAGACTTTGTATAAGATATAGAGTAAAGTTCATAAATGGTCAATAACCTTTACTCATCATTTCCTTTAAGTCCCTAACCTATTGAATGTTCTATTTTGGTCTTAAACTTATTAAAATTGTTTCATTTTGGTCTCTCATTGGATTAAATTCATTAACTCAAAATAATTGTCTGACAAAAACTTTTGAAATTCTAATTTAAATATTCAGTAACTATCTTCCAATAAATTTAAACAGTTTAATATTTTTTGACAATAAATAGATAATTTAAATTAATAGTTTTTTCTTTCTAAATGAAATAAGTTCGATTTATAGATAGAAAAAAAAGTGATTTAAATTGTTCATTAACTATAAAAAAATTATTATAAAGATTAAATTTATTATAAGACAGTTACCAGATAGTTTAAATTATAATATAAAAAGTTATTATTAGACAAATGTTTTGAGTTAACAAATTTCATCAAATTGATACCAAAATGAAACTTTTTTAATAGATTTATGACTAAAATGAAATATTTTTAATAGAACATTCAATAGTTTAAAGACTAAAAGAAAACAATGCCTAAAGGTTAGAGATCATTCATGAAATTTACTCATAAGATATAGCAACAAATTTTATGCCTTTTTTTCATTTTTCTTTTCTTTATAACTAATTCCATCAATTTATAACTAGTCTTGTAATTTCCATTAACCTGGTAAAAGAAGTTAAATTTTAAATCTAGTGGTTAAAGACCAAGACAAGATACAGTAGTTGAGAACAAAATCTTTGATGATTTTTCTTCAACATCTCATCATAATCATCAATAGCAACTTCCTTATAAATACTACTAATTTCATCCATAATGCACATCAATTTATTTCCCATAAAAAATCTACAATGGCTATGCCAGGAGTTTTCTTCTTTTTGTCTTTCATTTTACTCTTCACCGACATACATGCTACTAGTTTAGATCCAAGGTATAAATCTCTTCATTTCGACACTGGTGGCCTCACCAGAGAAAGTTTTCCAAAGGGTTTTGTCTTTGGAACAGCTACGTCTGCTTATCAAGTTGAAGGTGCTGTTGGCCTTGAAGAATATGGTAGAGGGCCTAGCATTTGGGATGACTTTGTAGCAGTTCCAGGTTTGAAATGTGATAAAATTACTTCTTTTTCAAATGCATCTCTTGGATGGCACTAGCTTAAAAAATTCATGTGCGTAATGCATTTGACCTGATAGTGTTATTTATTCAAATTGGTGGAACAGGAAACATTAAGGGTGGTGCTACAGGTCATCATGCTGTGGATCAGTATCATCGATATAAGGTATATATAATTAGCCTTTTTTATATTGAATTTGACCTTGATCATGAGTATACATATATATAACTCAATGTACCTATTTGTTGCTATGAATTTCAGGAAGATGTTGACTTGTTGCATGACTTGAACTTTGATGCATATCGTTTTTCCATCTCATGGTCAAGAATTTTTCCAAGTAAATCAACAAACTAAGCTCAACATGTTTGATGCTTGGGTTAACTGAGAATGAATACTTCAAATGAAGAGAAAAAAACAACCATATTGCATACTTATATATATATGTGTCCTTTTTTACCTGTTGTAGATGGAACTGGAAAAGTGAATTGGCAAGGAGTTGCTTATTACCATAAATTGATCGATTACTTGATTGAAAGAGGTAGCTTCTGTCATAGGATTAACAAGTTGAATTATTTTGAGGTAGCTTTATACTCAATTATTCTAACTATTCAGAATTGATATATATATTTGTAGGAATCACTCCATATGCATGTTTGTATCACTATGATCTCCCTAAAGCACTTCAAGAAAAGTATCTGGGCATGCTGGATAAGCAATTTGTGTAAGTTGGTCAATAAAGTAATCGCAAGCTTGACTTTTTCATAAGTGAACTCGTGGATGTTAATGAAGTATTACAAAAATAATTTTGCAGGAATGATTTTGCTGACTATGCTGAGTTTTGCTTCAAGCAATTTGGGGACAAAGTCAAATACTGGTTTTCATTCAATGAACCAAGAGTAATAGCTGCTCTTGGATTTGACAATGGAATTAACCCTCCATGTCGGTGCTCGAAAGCATTTGGAAATTGCACGGTCGGTAACTCCGCCACTGAGCCTTACATTGCAGCCCATCATATGATTCTTGCTCATGCTACCTCACTTCAAAGATACCGTCAAAAATATCAAGTAAATACTTGTCCATTATTAATTTTAATCTCAAAATAATATAATTAGACCTTTTGCTCATACCAGCTTTTATTTTTCAATTATATTTGAAGCTAAAGTGATAATTAAATGATATGACTATTATCAGGCAAGCCAAAAGGGAAAGTTTGGGATCCTGTTAGATTTTGTGTGGTATGAACCCTTAACAAAAGGATTAAAAGACCAATATGCGGCACAAAGAGCAAGAGATTTTCATATTGGATGGTAAAACCTAACAGATTAGTCTTTTTCTATATGCCTGCTTGTTTATTGATTTATTGGAAATTGGTTACTAATTCCATTCTACTTATAGGTTCTTGCACCCCATTGTCTATGGGGAATACCCAAAAACAATGCAAGAAATTGTGGGAAATAGATTGCCAAAATTCACCCAAAGTGAAGTAAAGATGGTGAAAGGTGCCTTTGATTTGATAGGCATAAACCAATACACTTCTTACTACATGTCTGATCCTAATATGCCTAAATCGAATGTAACTGGTTATCAAGAAGAATGGAACGCTCAATTTAATTGTAAGTATATATAATAATACTAGGCTTCCCATAATTTATACTGAAACTTTTTCTCATAATAACACTTGCTTGATCAATACCTCTCTATGTAATTCTGCAGTTGACAAGAATGGAAAACTCATTGGTCCAATGGTAAGAATTTTCTTATATGTATATGTATATTCATTGTGGTAATTATTCTTAAAATAAAGAGAGTAAATTTTTTTTTTGATGAAATTGAAAATGTAGGCAAATTCTTATTGGTTATACGAAGTGCCATGGGGTCTTTATAATGCTGTGATGTACGTGAAGGAACGATATCAAAATCCACTTATGTTCCTTTCTGAGAATGGTATGCATGTCTATGTATTAACTCTGTTTATGTTGATTTTATTGAACATTTGAATGAGATCTCTAAATAATGTGATTCAATTTCTTGCAAAACACGACAATAAAACAGGTATGGATCAACCGGGGAATGTTTCATTATCTGAGGGAATTCGAGACTATCACAGGATATGGTACTACAAAAACTACTTGCTGAACTTGAAGAAAGCGATTGACCATGGAGCTAACATGTACGGTTATTTCGCATGGTCGTTGGTGGACAACTTTGAGTGGCTGCTTGGGTACACTTCCAGGTTTGGCATTGTATATGTTGATCGCGAACACAACCTCGCCAGGCATCCCAAGTTCTCTGCATATTGGTTTAGGCAGCTCATGCAGAAGAACAACTCTGGACAACTTTACTAGCTAGTTTAATTGTGTTAGCTATGTTTTCTTTCATTATTGTCTTTAAATAAGTTCCTTTCTTGGTTCTTAGCTAAAGTTAGAAAGTTGTGACTTAAGAAGTGAGCAACTTAATCATGAGAAAGGTTTTGTATTAATAAATCTAGCGTACATATATAATGGATAAATGTCCTATCCATCTAGTGGTGGGATATTTTTTTTTCCCTCCAACATTTTTGCCTGGAAACTTCTATTATCTACTTAGCTTCTTAATTTAACATTGTTTTATTTTAAAGATTCACACAATTAATATAATAAAGAAAATTTTTAATAAATTTGGAAATAAATTTATCAATTTATCATTTACTTAATAGAACTCAAAAAATATGGGATATTATAGAATAAATCCCAAAGACATGCCCAAATAGGTTAACGAAATCATACGAAACAAATTAAAACTCTTATTTTTTTTATTTTTCAAATTATTTTTTATTCAATGTAGTAATACATTCATTACATTAAAAAACTTTACATTTTTTTGATAAAGCTAATGAAAATCCAGACAGATACATGAACATTAAAAGACCAGTTAAATACTCCTTATATTCTTTGACAATTTAACAGTTCAATTTGTCCTTTTCCCCTATATTTAAAGGAAAAAATAATACTTTTTCTAATTGTTGACTTTAGTGTTAGAGAATTCTTTCTCGAGAAAAAAGGTGTAGAGAATTAGGTGAAATGTAATGCTTGAAATCACAAGGGTGCAAGTATTTTCGTCCAAACCACATAGGAATACGAGTATTAGAGAATTTGGGAGAATTTGGTGAAAATCGTCATGATTTTGCACCTTTTTGCTTTAGGGCCACGCTTAGAGACAAGTCATCAAATTCGATAGTTTGTGTGCATTTGCAACAATTATGAAATGCCACGAATATACTTTACTTTGCTATGCTTATACTTTATATATATATATGTTATTATGTTATTTTGGAGTTTTAATTTAATTCGATGTGTTGTTCTTGTCAACAATTAATGAAAACTAGTTTTATTGCGCATCTAACAGACGGGACAGTACTTTATATAAAAATATATATTATCTTTCAAAATATATTGATATTATAAAATTTTTTTATAAAATTAAAAATAAATAAAAACTTTATTTATGATAAATTTAAAAAGTGAAACAAAAATATAAGCAAATGTGGCGTTAAAAACCAAAATATTGTGCATAATGTTTAATTTATAAAACCTAATGTGAATTCTTTGTTTAAAATTAATATTATTTGAAAACTAACACTTTCATGTAGGTAATAATTAGTTAAATACATTTTTTTTTGAAAAAAATTTAACTACCATTTATTCCATAAATGGAAGAAAATAAATATATTTTGAATTAAATTTCAGAATTTGATTAAGTAACTTTTTTTTAAAAAAATTAATGGGTTTTAATTAATTTTTTAAACCTTGTACAAATAAAATTGTAAAAAATTAATAAATTTCTAAAATCTATTAAATTAAAGTGATACTTAAGTAGATATCATATTATCTGTGAAACAACATTGATAATAGACAAATAATGAACACTATCTAAAATAAATAATTCTTTATGGACTTTTTAAAATAGGAAATAATATGGGCCAAATTTTAACAAAACTATTACAAAAGCAAATGGGCACTAAGAACAGCCCAATAAAACTTATGAAATAAAAAAAAAATGCGCCACAGCATGAGTTTGGCCAAAAAAGGAATTAGGAAATTACTAAATAAATTAACTCAAACCCAACCCAGAAGAGTAGGACGAGGGGCTGGAGTACCAAAAGTTGAGAATTTCAAATCTTGGGGTCAGACTGCAATAAAAAATAGAGAACAGCGACCTGGGCGGATTAGAGATGAGGGACGAAGGTGTGTATTTATTGTGGAAAAATTGGTACAAAATCTGTTTTTTTTTTCTTGTTTTATTATTATTTTTATTTCAGTTATTTGAGCCTATCTCTCTCTTTGTTCCCTCTTTTACTATCTCACATCTCTCTAAAATGTTCTGGGTTTCCCAGAGTCACTGTAGTTGGATGAGGTTTCCGGCGGTGAATTGCCGTATGGTTGAATTTTTCGATAGTAGTCTCGAATGTATGTTTTTTCAGGAGACAAAAAAGGCGTCCACATCAGCCATTTTCCAGAATTTGAATTTTTTTTCCATTTAATCAATTCTTTTTCTTTTCTCTATCATTCTCTCTAAAGTTATTTGCATGATTTCTCAACAATTCTTTGCACATCTGGGTTTGAAGAATCAGTTTTTTTATGTTTTTCTGCTCAGGTTTAAGTTTTTTAATATTATTTTACTCCTATTCAACTTCCCATCAACATATTTTAGACTAAGTTCTTCAAAAAAATCAAAACATATTAATAAAGCTAGTATTAAAATTTTGAAAACCTTGCAACCAGTTCGTTTTAACTTAAGTCAATTGACTTCAAAATGGCTTATTTTTATTCTTACATCTTTTTTATCCGGAACTTATTTTAATTGAAAGCTAATATTATGTAGTTGCAATAATCCATTGAAAATATAATTTTTGTAATCTTGCTAAATTTTTTATGAATTTTTCTAGTTAAAGGCATTAAAAAAAAGATTCATAATTATTGCATCTCCATAATATTGGTTTTCAAATGAAATTGGTTTCAGGTAAAAAAGATGTAAACGTAAAATAAGTCAGTTAATTTAAGTTAAAACGAATTGGCTCCTAGTTTTTCTCGTGGGTTTATCCTAACTTTTTTGAGTCCATTGGAAGTGATACTTCCTTTGTCGCCGAAAGAGAAAGACCACTGTGGTGATGGGTTCTTTGCCAAATGATCGGAATGTGTTCTTCACGCGTCTCTTTTAGCGGCAGGATTATTCTAGAAAAGGTAAAAACATTTTTTCCCTAGATTTTTTTTTGCTTTTTATGTGAATAATATATTACTTTGTCTGTTTCTTTTTAACTTTATATTTGACTTTATTAACTATTGTGTTCCATGTTAATCTAGACACACAACTTGATGGCCAGGACTTAGGAATGGCAGCATGCATGTGGATGAGGACATGATAAATGCTAGAAACTCTTTTCATATATGTAATTTAATCTAGATGTATCTTGCCATGTTTGGTTGATGTAAACCTACATGCTTGTTTCATGTTTTCTATTTGTTAACATGCATGTGGCCTAACTAATACTACTCCCTTTTGTCCCAGAAGCATTGAAATGTTTCAGTGGGCATGCATACTTAGGTGTTAAGGATTTTGCTCCATTCTTCCAATTTTGCCCTTGTTATTCCATGTACTCATCTCTCTATCTTAAACTATTGTTGCTTTGACTAGTTATCTTGTTCCTTCCACCTTGACAACACGCTTTGCTCCTTCACTATTCTTTTAATGCGCTGCAGTCACCGACCTCGATCTTCACATATGCGAAAAGGTTTGGCCAATCGATCTTCGCTGCTAAATAGATATGGGCAGTCGAATCAATTTTTGCCACCTAATCTATCTTCGCCATCATATCGATTTTCACCACCCAATCAATCTTCGCTGTTGAATCAATTTTTGCCTTTAAATCAATCTCAATGTTCACTATTGTAGCCAAATCAACCTTTTGTGTTTCAAACTGGCATTAACCTTCTAGGTTCCAAATTAACCTTTAACCAAGCTGACTATCTCACTCTCCTAAATTTTTGTTTCAAATTCTCACTCTATCGGCACAAATGGCGAACAAAGTATCTCACTCCCTAGATGCTATTCGAGTAGTAAAAAGAATGCCCTGAAATGGATTTTGTAAAAGGAACTAATCAACTACATGGATTTGTTGTGGTCGAGGGCAATATAGGAAATTAATCCTAAAAGTTTACTAAAAAGAGAAATGTTGCATTCTTTTTGGGACAGCCCAATAAGGAATATGTTTTATTATTATTATTTTGGGCTAGAGGGAGTATTACTTAAGGAAAAAGTACAAAAAAACTCATTATAGTTATGGGTCCAGACCAATTTACTTACTATAGTTTTAAGTGGTGCCAAATTCCTTACTGAAGTCTTAATTTAGGCCCAAATTCACCATTGAGCCATTAGTAGTACTGATATATGTAAATGGAATGGTGAATCAACAAATGATGTGGTGATATAATTATCAACTTAACTCTTAACTTTCTTGAATCATACAAATTAACCCATCGGTTCTTAATGACTCCATCAATACTATCTCCTCCTACTCGAATTAATACCAATAATAATACTTTCACCCAATTCGATTAGAACAAGAAAAAACACCTCAAAATCTAATTCATTCATTTGTGCAGCACTATCCACCACTCTATGAAGGATTAGTCATAGAAATTACTCTGATTAATTGATTTAACATATGTGAATCAAGTGATGTTGCCAACGCCTACTTCATGTTTTCAACCATGAGGCACTAACGATCAATATTAGCAAAGTTGATGAACAAATCAAAGTAAATTAGAGTAAATTAGAGTAAATTAGCCCGACATTGTTTGATTTTATTTTTGATGGATTAGAAGAGGGTTAAGAGGAAGGTGAATGGACTGAATAAGGAAGGAATCGAAGAGGCAGATGGAATGAAGGAGGTGCTAAGAATTAATCAGGTGGATGGAATGAAGTTAAGAATTAAGGATGTGTATGGGGTGGAGGAAGTGCTTAGTAGTGGAGGCAGGGGAGTCAGAGGATAAGGTGTAGGAGTTGGAGAAGGACAGCCTAAATTACTCAGGAACCCCTAAATGCTATATAATTCTTGTATTTTACCTAATTGACATGCCATTTTGTTGTTCATTTGCCACATAATCATATCCAGACTGAATATTCTAGCATTTAATGGGAAGTTTCAACCGTCAATTACATTGATGACATAATTGGTCCTTAGTTCAAAACTTTGTTGCAGGATTTGGCACCACACTTCCAATTTGTGATGAATGTAGTACCACTTAAAACCATGATGAGTAAATTGGTCTAGAGCCATAACTAGATGAGTAAATTGGTCTAGAGCCATAACTATGTGAGTTTTTGGGTATTATTCCCATTATTTAATTTATATGTATGAATGTTTTACTGTAGAATGCTAAGTAGGCCTAAGGAAATGCAATGTGGTTTGTTGTGCATGTAGAACACATATTTAATAAGTTGAAAACCAAACATCTAAATAAACATTCTAGGAGAGAGCATTTATTAAAGAAAATACAAATAAAAACTGAGACCTTAAAACCATAATACCTAAAAGGCTGGGAATTAAGTTGCATCCATTTTTTTTAATTAAAAATCATTCAAAACAATTAGTGAAAAAAAGTATTAAAAAAATGTTGTTAAAACAAAGCTTTGACAAAAAAAGAATATGAACCCCATATGGCTAGTAATAGAAAAAAAGAAGGTATGGCCTACATTTAGTAATCACAAAAAACAGGGAAAACATGGTTATACTTGAATCTTTCTCGAGTTGTGAAAATATAGTATATGTTGGTAAAAAATTGAACAGATTAACTTTCTATGGTAAAAGAGTAAGTATTTCCATAGTTGAAAAGTAACTAATAAATTTTACTAAAAAAGATAG
This sequence comes from Aquilaria sinensis, assembly GCA_005392925.1. Classification (NCBI taxonomy): domain Eukaryota; kingdom Viridiplantae; phylum Streptophyta; class Magnoliopsida; order Malvales; family Thymelaeaceae; genus Aquilaria; species Aquilaria sinensis. Next base: position 75,915 of record SMDT01000014.1, on the reverse strand, counting down.
ACCATCATATCTGGTTTAAACTGCTGATTGTGGTCTTGTTTATTTAGAGTGAATGAAGTCTTGTAGTTGAATAAAATATAGTTAGTAACTCTTGTAGGTTTAGAAGAATAAATTTTTTGGACTATGGGTATTAGTGTCATTACCTTGTTGAGACTGAGCCAATGAGATATAGATGCGAATAAGCAATTTTCTAATTCTAATAATTCTATGCAAACAGGCAGTAATGGGTTTTTGTGAAAATATATTACTTATTATTAAAAAAATATAAATTGAGCAAATTGTATTTACATAGTAAAATAGGAAACAATAGGAACCTAAAGAGTGGTGTAAATTGCTACTTGTCTTCATGGTTGTTGAGACTAATTGTAACTTGGTAGTTCAATAAAATGAAACAAGATGGACAACTATTCTTGGTTAATAGGATGAAATTATTGAAGTATGGGAATTGGTGACCTTATCTTCTTGAGCCTGAGAAATTGATACAAAATCTTGTTGTCTGATGCTGATAATTCTCTGCAAACACCAATCATTCTCTCTTAAATCAGTTGAAATAATAGTATAAGAATAGAAACTGTATGGAGGATAAGTGTTAAGAGCATTTTAATAAAATTACTGTTTTATTTTCAACTGATCTAAAACTTTTTTTTTTTGTGACCATGTTAAACCACTTAGTTGTCTAGATATGGCAAGCAACACATAAAATAATCATAGAAACATATTGAACAACATGAAAGAATATTAATTAATTTGGAACATTGTATGTTTTTTTTGCTGCTATCACTGCTTTTGGTTGATGTGAAATTGTTACCCAGGTGTTTCTACTTTCCTTCAATGAATGAGAAGAAATATAACACCGTAGGACCAAAAACATACTCCATTAAAAAAAGATATTATTAAAATGAAACCTGCTAATTGTTTGCTGGTATGTTTCTTGCTGCCTTTAGTCATTATGCTTGCTGTGAAACTCGAACCTTGGACTTTCTGATTCACTACAATGAATGAGTAGTAACATAAATAAGATATATTGTTACCCTATTAAAAAATTAGAAGAATACATTGTTACCCTTATAGGTGAGAAATGAAGGAGACAGATAAACCGTTGAAGGTAGAAATGAAGGAAGTGATGGTTCTTCTTGCTTGAGAAAAAGGCAAAAATATCAAATTTGCCACTAAATTTTTTGGGTTGGGAGTAGATATGTCATCATAGTTTTTTTTTCCTAATCTCTTACTAATGTTTTAAAATGGGCTGGATATGTCACTAAAATTTGAAATTAAGAGTGGATATACCATTGGCTATTAAAAATATGATGAAAAATGTTAAAATGCTAACAAAAAATGTTATAAATAACAAGTTTCGAAAATTTATGATGATAATGTAAGTTTTAACATACTTCAAAGATTTTTTGTAATTAAAATCTCTCTAATCTCCTACTAATGTTTTAAAATGGGCTGGATATGCCACTAAAATTTGAAATTAAGAGTGGATACACCATTGGCTATTAAAAATATGATGAAAAATGTTAAAATGCTAACAAAAAATGTTATAAACAACAAGTTTTGAAATTTTATGATGATAATATAAGTTTTAACATACTTCAAAGATTTTTTGTAATTAAAATCTCTCTCTTTCTCTCTCTCTCTCTCTCTCTTTCTCTTTCTCTCTCACTCTCAATAATGTCAGTAAAGAGATTAGACAATAGAGACAGAGAGAGAGAGCGGCGATGGAGTTGGGATGCTGGTGACGGAGACAGCAGTAGGACTGAAGCACTAACGGCAAAGATCGGACTTTCTTTTAGCAAAAATCTCAAAGGTCTTGATATTTTTTTGAAGATGCATAATAACCCTAAGATTTTAAAACCTGTCATTTTTACCATTTTCTGTTATTTTTTTAACCAATAGTGGCATATTTAGCTCATTTTAAAATATTAATGGGAGATTGGGTTAAAAAAAAAAACTTATAATGACATATCTGCTCCCTACAAAAAAAATTAGTGGTATATTTGATATTTCTACTTGAGAAAAAATTGCGGGACGAGCAAATGATTTTCTTTGGAAAATCTAAATTGGAATTTGTATCTTTGTCTAGTTTTTATACTAATTTGTTGTAACTGTAAGAAAATAATGGAGAAGAGTTATGGGGACATGGTTGATGGTAATGGACGTGGGCTAGAACTAGGAGGGGAAAAATAACTGTATTTTTTAAAATAGATTTAAAATTATAAACAAAATCGTGGGTAAAAAGGGGGGGGGGGGGGGTTAAAGAGGGCAAATAGTAACAGTTTTTTTTAGAATGAATTAAACCGATATATAGGAATGTGCATATATTTTGGAAAAGCCGTATATATCGTAAAGTGAGTACAAACGGCTTTGCAAATGTAAGATAAAGGAATGTAGCCTGTATCCTGAAATCACTTTCTCCAAAAAATAGTAAAAATAAACATATATGTCGTACTTTTATGATACATGGCAGATCTGTAAATAAGTGTCAAAGTCATTAAGGTCAATTATGCAATAAATCAAAATGTGCCATGTGTGTTTTCAAAGGGGCATAAGTGAAAATCGTCATATTTCATTTTCTAGTGTATTTCGAGTTACACATGTCACACTAACAAATTTTGTTAAATTTTAACAAATTATTAAATAACAGTTTTATCAGATTACTTGTTTCATATATATTATTCTTTCCGTCCCATATTCTTTACACTATTCAATTTTTAGCAATTAATTTATAATTTTTTATTTTAAACATTTTAGTATATAAATGAAGAATTTTTATATATGAATGATAAATCAAGACATATAGTTTCTGAATATATTGTTTTTAAATTTTTTTTAAACAAATACTAATATGAATAAATTCAAGTCAAACTAAATAAAAAAGTTAAATGGTGTAAAGAATATGGGACGGAGGGAGTCATAGAATAGGCAGGTCATCGATGTTTTCAATAATGACATTAAAATGATGTATAATTGATTTATTATCCTATTTTGGTGACTGCTAGAATGTATTTGTGCCGCAAGCAAATGCTAGAGATTCCAAAGTGTTTATGTTCACTTGTACTTTTGCATCGCATAATGTTTTTTTGTTTGGTACCTAGAAGCATTTTTACGATGTATATTAGAATATAAGAGAGAAATCTGCTTACTTATTGAAATCCAGAAGATGTCAAGCCACAATTAACAATGTTGGGCGCACAATACACATAATGGGGTTCAATTTCAATTGAGGGTTGGGGATGTCCAAGCATTCAACTATTAGACTGAGTACTACAGGCATATTGTAAAATTTAGAGCTATAAAAATTGTACCTTTTTTTTATTTATTTAAAATCAGTATTATAAGATATAGGGTTTGAAGAGACATAACAATAGTAGGGAAATGCCAACTTGTTCGGGACCACAAGACCACCGAACCCAATACTAAGACATTGTGAAAAATTTGGGGAGGGAAAAGGGATAGAGTTTTGATCTCTAGCTATGACTGGGGATTATATCATTTTTGCCAATGAAACATATAAATTTATTTTGATTATAACTGCAACACCAGTTTATATACTTCAATTTTATAAAATCACACACACACACACAATCACACATATATATTCGCCTGTCAAAGAAAATACACACAACCCTACTTGCCATTAGTTCTTGTGCTTGAAGCTAGGCTAGCTTGCTTGACCCATATGGCTACCATTGCACTACTTCCAAAAAGTATGTTGGGGATATTGTTGTGATAAAGTCAACCTCTTCTTTTGTGGTCAAAGGACCAAAATTTATCTGCTCTGTTAACTCAACCTGAGCAAGATTATGGGCCACCAAGTTCATAAAACAAAACCTTTTGTCTTATAGATTCAACTGCTGCATACACACACACCTGGTGACTTACCACAATTGCAATACACCTATATCCACAGTGCACATCACTCTTACTAATTTAAAGTTTAAATATCTGACAAGATTATTATGTATCACTCTTACTAATTTAAAGTTTAAAGAGCCTGCATGATCCTAGACCTGTGACACTTCACATGACAAACAGTCACTATATCATTTCCCTTTGATTTCCCCACCCACCTTTACTGAATTACAGTCTACATATTGCCTTTTAGTATAAACAGCAAAAACAGAATTACTTTTTATTTTTTTTCTAACTTAGCATGCCAGGTTGGGCCCTGGAAGTAACATCAACCCACCAAAATGAAACTACATTATAGAGCAGCACTAGTGCTCTGGGATAAACATATGGACCCTTCTGCTTGACATCTTTAATTAATCATTAGCCTGATCAGCTTCAAAAGAGGTAATGAACATTAGGTAGAGTATAGTGGTCAGCCTTTGGACTTGAAACAGACAAAAGCTATGGCACTTTAAATAGTCGGCTTGCAAAAGTTGGGGACCCAAAATTAACAATCTGAATCCATTAATTTATAGTGAACCAGTGGAAAATTACATTACAAGAAAGAGTAGCTTCTAAGGTAACTTTGAGTTGGTGTAGATGTAATCTTCATCAAGAACACTTTCAGCTGACCCAATATTTCCCTTTCTGCACTCAACACCTTGCTTCCCACACTCTCCTCTACGCTGCATTATTTTGATAGATACAGGCAAGACAAGTTAACCAAAGTAGATAAACAAAACATAAACTAAGTTGTCAGTTAATTTAGCTGATATAAACTTAGAGTAGAACTCACTGGGTTGATGGAGTTGTGTGGATCAGCTACCACCAAGTCTTGGGCATCAACTTTTGCACACACCACAGAGATGAAGTAGCAGCAGAACATGAGACAGAAAAAGTACTGGGGAGGACTTGGAAACTTCATATTTGAATCATAAGCTAGAAAAGGACAGGTAGAGAGAAGATGAGAAGAGAGATGAATCTGAAATCGTTGATGGGTTGGGTTAGGTATGAGTTTATAGAGGCAAGCCAAAGATTAGTAATGGAAGAGTTTGACCTGTCTGCTGATTCCTGAGCAGAGAGCTCGAGCCTCAAGAGGATGGGTTGGCGACTTTGGTTTCTTCCCACTAAAATATAGGCCAGGAGCTAGCGGTGTGAGCATAGTGAACAGGAGAGTGGTTAGGTGTTTTGTCCCTCCAGATTCCTTTTGTACCTATCTCCACCCATTTTCATTTTCACCAGCTATATATGTGTAATCTTGCAAACTAATGGTGAAGGCTATATCAGTTCATCCAGCCGCACGTGAAAACTAGTTATGAAGATCAAGAAGTTGCAAGATTGCAGGTTTGGCCCCAAGTTTATGGGGAAATCTGGTGAGCGGTCAGAATCTATGGATCATATTTGAACTTTGTAACAATGTTTATATATTGCAATTCTGTATACAAAGTCATGGTCTTTCTGATGAGCGATGAAGTTGGCTACTTAGTTTAGGGAGAAAATCCACATAGGACCCAATGAAATGCAAAATTAGAGAAATTAAAGACTACATGTAATTAAGGTCGTCGTTAGGTTTCGCACAGTATATTCATGATTCCATCAGGAAATAATCACCGAAAAAACGAAATGAAATTTTTTTTATGAAAAAATAAACAAGTTTTGGTATAAAGGAAACATGATGATAAATAGTGTACTTAAGTAACAGCTAGTAAATCCTTTAACTATTGGGCTACAACTTGGTAAAAATCTTTGGTACATAAGGCCAAAGTCATGAATTGAAATCATTTGGCTTCACGAAGGTGGAAAGGCTCGAGTCTTGAGGAATAGAAAATAGTCTCTCCATGTCCTCCCCCTCCCCCCCAAACAAATGGAATTTTTTTTTTATATTCAGAATCGGGTATAAAAACATAAGATTTAAAGAGTACAGGGACATGATAAATGTTTGTTCTTTTAATCCAAAGACAATAGAACTAGTATTTTAATGATATTGTTTGAGAATTAAAGAGGGGGTAGGAATAAAACCCTGACATTGGCTAAGGCCGATGTCCCTTGTGGTCAGCTAAGCTAGGCCCACGGGACATGAAAAGATTTTTGTAAGTATATGCATAGTTGGTTAACATTTTTAGTAAATTGTGGCACATAATTGCTTGTGCACATTTTTTTTTATAGGAATCAAACCCTGACATTGGCTAGGGCCGATGTCCCTTGTGGTTAACTAAGCTAGGCCCACGGGACATGAAAAGATTTTTGTAAGTATATGCATAGTTGGTTAACATTTTTAGTAAATTGTGGCACATAATTGCTTGTGCACATTTTTTTTTTAACATTAAAGGGGACAAATTTGCAACTAAACTATAGGAGTAGAGTAATTTTGACACTAAATTTTTTTTTTGCAAGCAAATTTGTTATTAATCATTTTAAAAAGCGCAAAGTTGCAATCATTGTTTTATGTTGGGAGTAAATCTGCCAACAACAATTAAAATGGCAAACATGAAAAATAAGAAAAAAACAAATTTCAATTTGCAGTTTCCTTTACTAGTATACTGTGAACTATGGCCTGGGAAATTTTAGCTTTTTTCATTTTAAATCAATTTACCACATACATACATATATGAAATGAAAAAAAATATAATTAATGTACATATTTTGAGATAAATGATATTTATATAGCTCATGTATCGGTAAATTAGTTTTTCTTTATGTATCACATACTTTTTTCCCATGTATCAGTAAATTAATTTTTTGCTGAATAATATTTATTTTATTCTATATATTCCATTTTTTATGTTTTTGCATATAAAAAATATTGCATTTCATGTATATTTTATTTATATTAAGAAAACTTATGATAAAATAATTAGAATACATATATAAAGTATGAAAAAAATTATAATTAACTATTTTTCATCATAAATTAGTATTTTAATAAATATTATATCAACAATAATATACGGCTCAATATACTATACAATATACCTATAATTTACAGACTATGACATTTCTAAAAGTAACGTTATTGAAATCCTTGGTTTAAAGTTTTGTTAATCATGTGTGTAATATGTGCAGATACCACGGTAGAAGGTAATTAATAAATTTAAACATAACGAGAGGATTAAAATGTGACATTGTGAACACTTACACTGTAATTTTAATTCTACAAAAAAGACGCTGGATTTTTATTGATCTCTAAACAATTAATTTTGTCAGGTCTCCTAAAAATTAGTCCATGATATATATAATATAAATACAGTGGAAGAGATAGGATTTCCTTCGCTAAGCATTTTCCTTTATGTTTTGAAGAGCTCATGATACACTTACTCATCAAGTGATCAATTTTAATTAAGAGATGAATTGCAACCCAAGGTCCAATTCAAGGGTTTAACTGTTAGGACCCTAGCTACTATATCAGAATTATGGCCAATAAAGAATCGAGCTTTTAATGGCTTGAGTTTAAATTAGGTTTAAGTTTTATTAAATCGAGTTTATCGAGCTTCTGATAGGATCCACTGAAGCTTCATTAAGGTCGTTAAGGCCGTTCTGGAAACGATTGAAATTTTCTTGAACATTGGATTAATCTTACTCGGTCCTAGTAAATGAGAGTCTGACTCCTTGGTTTAAACTAAAAAATGTATAAAATAAGGGGACCCGTTATCACCATACTTATTCATCCTCTGTAGTAGGCATTGTAAAGCTATAATTGTCAGTTCAACAGCCATCTGGTTCTATTAATTTTGGGTTTGAAGGCTAGCACCTCAGGTCCTACAATTAATCAACTTTTCTTTATTGATTGATGATTCTCTCATCTTTTTCTGATCGATTAAATAATTAATCATGGTAAGCAAGACTAATTATTTTTATATAGTATTCAAAAGTATCATTACAAGTGTATAAGAGAAAAATATACTATTACATTTTATTACCATGATTAAGGGAAGGGTAATGCAAGCTCTTTTTTAGAATTGCATGGTAACCGAAATAGCTTGTTAGCATTTTTATTATTTATAATTACTAAAAAACAATTACAATTTAATAAACCTTAGAATAAAAGCTTCGTATTTTATATGTTGAACAAATTTGAAATAATAACTATCGCTAACTATCTTTTTATTACAAAACAATAAATAAGTTTGTCACAAGAATAATTAGTCAAAATTTTAAAGAGTTATTGGAAAAATAAAATAAGACGATTCAAGTAATTTGGATCCTTTAAACATTCAAATAAAAAAACCCTAGAAGTCATAAGCGAACTGTCATGCATGTGTCTTTCTCTATTAATTAATGTAGAGTAATCATGAGAAATCAACTATCATTTATTAAATATTCTTTCTAACATTTTTGTTTCAAGCATTCATTTTTTTATCTTATAGAAAAAGGGATGTTCAAATATACAATATAGTAATGGAGATATACATAATTTAATTCCCAATATTCTGGTTTAGTAAAATTGCGCCATATGAGTTAAAACCTCTATTATTAAAATTATATGGACGTTCTATGATATGTCTAATAAGTTTGAAATCCATTGTCTTAAATAAGTCACACGTATTAATTTAAGGACTACTTAGTCGTATTTTTTTGTGAAGAAGTAGATTACATCTTTGTCATTAATCTTTTTATTTATTTCATATTGGTCCTTTATACATGCATGATCACAATAACACAATCCAATCCATTATTTTTAGAATTCAATGCCTACATGCACAAAATCATTAAATTACAAAGTGTAATTGCTTGGATCCGTTGGAATTTTTGGGTCAAATTGCCTTTTTTCATCATGAATCAATCTTTCTTTTTCATAAGAGTCCCATTTGTTAAAATCGCTTTTTTTTTTAGTCATACAATGTTGATTGTCATCCATTACAATAAATGAGATTTATGTTTATCTTTTAGAAAAAATTCTCCAAGATCCCTCTTTCTATTTTTTTCCATATAATTAATTAAACTAAACAATTAGTAAAAAATAAAATCTTTTTTTATACTATAGCACTAAAGAACCTTTTTTTTTTTTTTAATGGCAGTTCCAAAAAAAGCGTATTTCTATAGCAAAAAAGAGTATTCGTAAAAATCTTTGGGAAAATAAGGTCTATTGGGTAGCATTAAAACCTTTTTCATTTGCAAAATTTGTTTCTATGGGGAATTCAAAAAAATTTTCTTTCTACGGGAGGGGATTTAAAAGGTTTTGTTTCTATGGAAAAACGTAATAAAACATTGGAATAATCTGAGTCAACTTTACTAAAAAATTTAATGAATTACTTAGGGTCAATTCGTTTTAACTTAAGCCAACTTAATTCAAAAAAACTTATTTTTAAATTTACATCTTTTTTACTTGAAACCAAATTTATTTGAAAGTCAATATTATTTAGGTGAAATAATCCATTGATTGTAAAATTTTTATAATATTATTAATTTTTTATTAAAAAGAGTTTCAAGTGAATTATTACACGTATATAATATTGGCTTTCAAATGAAATTGATTCTAGATGAAAAAGATTTAAAACAATTTTAGATTAAGTTGACTTAAGTTAAAACGAATTGGGTGGTGTTAATGTTTTTGACTAATGATTTTGGCTACTAAATTTTTAATAAAATCTGATTGTAATAAAAAAATGCTAATAAAAATTAGAATAATAATAATAATAATAATAATTTACTACTTTTTTTTAATATTTAAGAATAATTAGTTGAGTTCACCTTCTCTTGTTTTTTCAAGGTGGAGGATTCTTATTTCCTCATTGCCTATTCCTATTTGTGTATTATATATTATTAATTTGCTTATTTGTGTGTTATAATAACTTGTTAGTGTTTTTATTTCTATTTTCTATATTATATATATATATATATATGTTGACACCCAATTTTGTCCGGGCACTAACTTTTGTCTAAGTTTTAGATTAGAAAAATTAGTTTTAGGAGCATTTTGGTTTTATATGGGCAGTTTAGTCTTTTTAGGTAATTGTTGATTTTTTAAGTTTAAAGTGTTCATCTAAGGTAGAAATAGGAGTTAAATTTAGTTTAGGTACTAATTTGGAGTCTTAAAAGTCTTGTAGGGTCAATTCGGGTAAAAAGAAAAAATTTGGGAGGAAACTGAGGATTTTTAGAAAGTTTTGAGCAAAATTAGAAAGTTTGGGGCAAATATGTCAATTTTAGAGAGTTTGATCCAAATCTGGCGATTTTATGGAATTTCAGGAAAAATCTGGGGTTTTTTGCAAAGTTTTGGGCTAATCTGACGGTCCCTGAAAGTTTTGGGTCAAATTGAAATTCATACAGAACTTAGGTCAGGATAGGCAGATTGAGAGTTTTATTGGACTGAAATGAGTAATTTTACCAGATTGCATCCTAATTGATTTAAACTTTTTCAAATTTGATTTGGATGAATTTTAAACTCTAAAAACAATGTTAATCACGTTTTAAAGTACCATTAGTATAAATATGGGTCCAGATTTCGAGAGAGGGGGGGAAAACGAAGCCTTAGGCTCCTAGTCTCTTAAAAAGAGAAAATTGCAGCTCTAAACCCCTGATTCTTCGCTCCTTCTGCCCAGAAAGCCCTAGTTTTTACCTAAGACTGCCGTCACCCCTGCTCCTTCTTCCCCGACGGTTCGCAACCCCCTCCTGACGTCTTCAGCCTCCAGCCGCCGCTAGCCACGCAATCTCCAGCCACCGTCGCCGCCAGCTTCCCCCGCCGTCGCCGCTCCAGCTTCGCCTTCCGTCCGGTCGCTCGCCGTCGCCGCCCCCAGCCCTCTCTCTCTTCGCGGTTTCGCTCCAACCACCGACGCACCAAGCCTCCGCCGCCGTCGCCATCCTCTCCTGCTCCCGCCGCGCCACCGCCTCCTCCGTTACGCTGCTGAACGGAGAATCAGATAGAGGAGCCCGTATCGCGACCCGTTTCAGAACCCAGATCCGACCCACTCCCTTCTTTTTTTGGTATAACCCCGATTTAGCCCTTCTAATTTTCTGTTTCATTCCTACAAGTCACTGACTTCGTCTTTTTTTTGCAGATTGACCATTGACAGCAAGTTTATTTCTTTGTTTTCCTTTTGTTTGTTTGTTTTTTCTTTTTTCTTTGTTTAACCACGCATTAGAATTAACCATTAAATTCACATAAGGGTGCAACTTAGGATATTTATTTATATTTATTTTATCTCTTTGTTTTCTTTTATTTCCTTTTAAGTTTTCTTAGAATAGCTTTCATCTTATTTTTATTTTGATTTACATAATGCATCTAAAAAAATCACACTTAGAAAATTTTATACCGCATGGGTCTGACAAAACCCTAACTTCCATAGGGACTTTGTGGAAGACTTGACTTTGCTTTCAAAAAAGAGCTTTCTTTCCGGATTATGGATGAATTTATGACGATAGTAAATTTCAAGATCCATATCCGGCTGATTCGATAGGATCCATGGTTTGGATTGATAATCAACTAAAATATTTACAAGATAAATAAGGATAGGTAAGTTTTTTTTAGGTTCCACATCCGGGTAATCCGATAGGATCTATGGTTTGGAAATATCAAAATTTTATAAAACCAAATAAAATTAAATAGAAAGGTTTAGAAGTCCATAGGTTCGGTTAGAATCCATGGTTTGGATATTAATTGAAGTTATTTAAAGCAAGCAAAACAAAAAATAAAAATCAAACTAAGGTACCAATTTTGGGCGCTAGAATAAAGTTATTTTAGCGTAACCGCACTCTCGAACCCCTTGAACTCTTGTAGACCATTTTTAGGTGTCCAATCGATCTAGGTGAAACCGATTAGTGGCGACTCCCAAAAACACGTTACTACAATATATATATATATATATATAAGATCAATGGGTTCAGAAACTAATTGATGAAACTTTAATTTTGTAACTTTGTAAATTTGAATAATTACTACCATTTTTTATACGTCATGGAACGATTATTTGGACTATAAGATCAAACCAACTTATAGAACAAGATTTGATAAGTAATAGTCAATAAATTGGAATTCATTTATCAATAGATTTTTTTCTTTCATTTGAATTGATTTCAATTAGAATGTCAAATCAGTTCATAATCCAGCAAATCCATGAGACATTTGACCCCTCCTTTTTACCCTTTCTTTTCCTTCTTATTTTTTTAAAAAAGCAAGAAACATTCATACTCTCATAACTCAAGTTGGATAACTCTCAAATAGCTTCCAAATTTCTTAGGTATTTTCTTATTGAGTGGTCTCTAACCCTTTTTAATTTGTTTGTCTTTTCTAGAATCGATTTTGATTCTTTATTCTGATCTAGTAGACTTGCACAAAATCATTAAATTACAAAGTGTAATTGCTTGGATCCGTTGCATTTTTTTTGGGTCAAATTGCCGTTTTACTTCTTAATTATGTTGAATTAACTTTGTACAATCATTGTTTCATTATTTTAATAAATTCAAATTAAATTACATGTAATTAAATTAGTAGTTATTTCTGCCATTTCATTTTCATTTATTTTTAATTGCTTTAACTATTTCTTTTTTTTTATTCTCAGTCTTATTCTTCGTTTTCGGAATTTTTTGTTCTCAAATTTGTTTGACTGCAATACATCGATTTTTACTTGCATATATGCGTTTTGGGTTTGGAAATTGTTATGATTTCGTATTTTGCTAATAATTACTTCCAAATTAAAATATGTCATTTGTGTTTCTTTTCAAATGCAAAATATAAGCGGTTTTGTTGCATTTTGCTTCTGTTCGCCATAGTTTCAATAATTTTTTGTTCTAACCAAACAGGACAATCTATATTTCCTTGGTATTTGCTTCTCATGTAAATGATTCATATCAATATCTTTGGCATCAATCATACCTTATAGCAGTTGGAGGATTCGCAAAGAGAAGACAGAACAGGGGTAGATTTGCAAGATTAAAAACAAAAATAAAAAAATAGAGGAAATATGGTTTTTTTTTATTAAGAAAATCTATATAATTCCATTTCTGGTTGCTGCCAAATTTCTCTTCCCCACCAATCTCTGCGGTCAAGATGATGTATCAAAACTCTGGCTCAAACTCTGGCCAAATTAGCGTTGAGAAGCAATTTCATAGTACAAGACTTCATGGAACCAAGTCAAGGATTCCAAAAAAGAAAAAACAATGAGTTCATGATAGAGATTAAAGAAATGTGTTAAATAAAAAAGAGCATAGTCGTATCATATAAGAAATAGAAAGTGCTTTGACAATTCACATACAATATGGGAAGACATTAGATTTGTATTAATTTATAGTGTCTTTACTTTAAATAAATTTAATTATTAATATACTTAAATGAAATGGAACAGTAGAAACGGCTACTAATTTAATTCAATTTAATTTGAATTTGTTAGGAATAATAAAATAATAATTGTAAAGTTAATTATACATAATTAAGAAGTGAAACAATAATTTGGCCTAAAAAATGGGAAGGATCCAGATAATTACACTTGGTAATTTAAATTTTTTGTTTGTATTAGTGTGATCATGCATAAAAAGGGGGAAAACAGTGGATGTAAACATTAAGGACTAATATGAAATAAACAAAAAAGATTAATGATAAAGATGTAATCCACTTCTTCACAAAATAATATAACCAAGTAGCCCTTAAACTATTGCATGTAACTTATTTAAGACTCCACTTTTAAAAAGTGCAAAAATTACCATAATAAATATTCATGACTATTGCTTTGGTTTCTTTTATATGTGTGTGTGTGTGTGTGCTCGTGTATTATAGAAAACTCAGTTAATACTGAAACTGAAACTTGCTACGCCTTATAAATTTCGTTTGCATTTACACGTTATACGTACCAAATTAATTGAATTGATGACTTCTTTAACCATTGAAATAGAACACATTGCACATAAATCTCTATTTATTACAAATAAGGTGCCCTAGTCACCGAGAGAATTTTTTTTCTAAAGCAAAAGAAGTCAAACAAAATGACTAGAAGACGTATGATTTTCTCTTGTATCTCTTTTTCTTTGTCCCTCTAATCATGTTGTTCTCATCAATTAGTCAAGGAAATATTCTAGATGTGCCCCCATTTCACATCGACAAAAAATCTATCCAAAAATACTTTGGGCTTGTGGACTCTTAAAATGACCCAAGGAACGATGAATTCTCGATAGAGGATGTCGATATATATGTAACATTAGTACATTACTTATAGTCGAAGGCCAATAGTGCAACTTCACTATGGTTTAGGGCTGATTGCGCACCATGTAGCAATTTAGGGTGTAGATCCAAACATTTAATATAGTCAAGATACCAATCATGAAATTTTTTTGTAGTTGATGGGCCAAAGTTACAAAAAACAAAAACATTCGAAATATGTGCAATTCGCCCAGCAAAGAAGGAAGAGAAGAACTAACGGCGTTAACAAGGTGTTAAATGGGCATGTGAATGTGGCTGTTAGTGGAAATGAGCAACTCTAACAGCTAGCTTAGTGACTTCTTACCATTTTATTGTCGACAAGTCTTTGGTTCAAAATGCTTATAGATTTAGAGATTTTTTTTCTATGAGTCTATATATAATTAATTTTTTTATACAAAAAGCTTATAAAAGAAAATATAACATTTTAATTTTAATTTAATATATTTATAGAAAATAGACTTGATTACTTACTTTTTATTTTATTTTACTCATTTTTTAAAATTAATGAAATCATTTGATAGATTTTAGTGGGATTCACATAAAAATTATTTAACATTTTTTTAAAAATAAAAAATTTTAGTGGGATCCATGGATCCCCTAGAAATACACATGAATCTGTCCTTGCATTAGGTTGCTAGAGTTTAGGTTTTTAAGGCTAAAAAGTTGTGACTTACTGAATTTGAGCTTAAGTTTGAAGGGCAATGGACTCGAAATACTAACGAGCTGCTAAGTTTAGTCCAATTCCTTACTTCTATAATAGAGACCTTTGATCATTGTACTTTGGTGGCCATGCCTCACCAACGTGTGTTTTGGCATATAATTATACTTCCTCCCCCTTTTTCCCACTTTACTTAATTATATGATTCCATGTATCAAAACAAAAAAGACATACTAACGAGCAAAGCTCAAGTATAATTAAGACGGATATCGTGTGCATATGCTCATTCAAGCATAGCAGACAAATGACACTCTTACCCTTAGTTATTTTATCTAATTGTTGCTATGTCCTATAGACCATATCGTGAAATATAGCCAGAATTTAAAAATTTTCCAGAATTCATTCTTTTCAATTTATATGCTTGATGCTAACGGTGGTCGCGAGATTCCTCCTATCAAAGAAGATCCGATTATGAAATGCAACCAGAATTCAAAGAGTTTCTAGAATCTTCATCCTCCCTGATCTTTATACCCGACGCCGATAGCGGCCTCGACAGCCCTTCTATCAAGGAAGATATGAGGGAGTGGTAAAGCCAACAGCAATTATGACTAAACAAGCGGTGAAGATGGCGATGATGATGACAAAACAAGTGGTGAAGATAGCGACAATGATGACAAGTGAGTGACAAGATGACGAAAGGAGTGGTGAAGACAACGACGATGATGACAAAACGACTAGTGACATCCCAAAGGGAGCAACGATCGACGCAATATGGATGCAGAAGTGAGAATTGGATGCGAGCGGTGGTGGTGAGATGTGAGTGACGGAGAAGATGATGCTATTCGGAACCAAGGAAATTGATGAGAAATTGTGTTGTTGTAATCTGTTGTATACAAAAAATTGAGTTTTATATGTTAGTTTAGACACTTTTTTATATTAATTCAAACACTTGGAGATATTTATTTAGACATTTTTTACCGGGCTAGACACTATTATCTATGGAAAAAAAACAAACTATCTTCATTTTTTTAGACATTTTTATATATTTGTTTAGACACTTTTACATATTTTTGTAGATACTTGTGCATATTCATTTCCAACACTTTTACTTATTGTTTTAAGACATTATTTTGTGAAGAAAAAAATTATTTGCGTATTTGGTTCAGACATTTTTACATATTTTTTAGACATTTTTTTATATTCATTTATACATTTTAATCTATTGCTTTGGCCACTTTATTTTTTTTGAAGATATGAAATTATCTACATATTAGTGCATCCACTTTCACGTTTCATGTCAGATAATTTTACATATTAATACAGATGTTTTGGCTTAGTACTTTGGGCATATTTACACTTTACATATTTTCCGAAGAAAATCAAATGTCTATATATTGTGTCATAATATTTTACATACTTCTTCAAACACTTGTAGATATTCCTTTAGACACTTTATAATTTTAAATATTGTCGGAAAAAAAAATCTACATATTATCTTATACACTTTTACATACTTCTTTTGACACTTTAACCTTCTGTTTTAGGCATTTATGCATATTCTCTTTGACACTTTTCCCATTTCTTTTCCTGCACATAGCTCATTGGTGGCGGTTACCGAGGCAAAGATCAGAGGCTTTAAGCGGTGCGATCTGGAGGCAATAAGCGGCAAATTTGTAGGTTAGCAACGACAGAATGACTCAGACTTGAACAACAGAGACAAGCGATGATTCGATTGCAAGGTGAGCATTGTCAGCCTAATTGCAGAGGCAAGCGATGATCCAAATGCGAGAGTCGGTGAGTGACAACAAGATTCAAAGGCAAAGCGGCTGTGAGATCTAAAAGCGAATGATGGTGGCAAGATTTGGAGGTGATCGATGATGGTTCATTGAAGTTAGCTGCGGCGATAGTGACAGTGGCAGAAAGCAGCAACAGTAATGAGGTAGGGTTTTGGGAGGTGAGGGTGAGTTTTGGTATAAAGGCAAATTAAGTAGTTAATTTTTGGATTGGATTGTAGGTTATATATAGGAAAATTAGAGATGAATTAATATGTTTAATTAGATATATGTGTATAGTATAATAATTAAAGGATAATTTTGCTCTTGTTGCATACTTATCTAGTCTTATTGAGCATAATAAGTCATTATATAAAAAAAAAATATTTTTACGTTAATTCCCGCCATAAGTGCACTTTCCAGTTACTTTATTGAATGGTGAGATAATTATATTAACCCACTTAAAGTTACGCCATATTTATATATAACTCCATGGATTTTGATTTTATCATAAACTCAATGAATTTTTGAGTCAAACTTAGTTCTGAATTATTATATTATTATATTATCAAGCTCAAACCTAAGTAGTACTAATAACTTATCGAAGCAAGTTCGCTAAAGAACTTAGACTTAGCCCGACCATTTTACAAGCTCAGACTAACTAGTAAGAAGAAAGAGAAGTAACAAACATTAAAAAGACGTTAAAACTTAGAAGTTACAAAAGAGATGCATGTTATGTGGAGTAAACAAGATCTATTTTTCCTTCAAGTAAAATTTCGGGGTCCAGCCGTATAAGTGAAATTTCAGGGGTATCGTCCCAGCAAGGTCGACCCAGACCAGTTGTAGTAAAACGAAATTACAGGACACCAGAGTTTCTGCAAAAGGGAAGATGTTAAAATGGCATGTGGGTGTAGTACCAAAAATGATGATCGAGCTGTTATTGAGGGCTCAGTTGAAAGAGAAATAAAAAAAAATGTTAGGGCAAAGGGAAAAGTTCATTTTTTGTCATAAAACTTTACTTATCTTCTATTTCAATTCTAAAACTTTTCATTTTTAAGTGAGTCTCTAAATTTTGCAACTAGGTAAGCATTAGTACGAAAACATTTCACTTTTTAGAATGGGTTCTTACATTAAGTTAATCCTAAAATTGATTATTTTTTTGAAATCATTTTTTTTAAATTGAATTTAAATTGTATGGTAACTATCTTTTAGTAAATTTAAATCATCATAATCCTTTAATAATTAATAATTTATTTAAATTATCAATTTTAGTCTCTTTATAAATTTTATTTTTATTCAGTAAATATAAAAACTAACTATTAACAATTTTAAAAAATTTTAAGACTTATTAAAAAATTTCAAAGCTTCATAACTCAAATAGAAGAGTAGGACAAGTTTTAGGACCAAAAATGTACTTGTCCCCGAGGGAAATAAAAAGTTGTAGAAAGAGAAACTTTCTTGTCCTTTACAGAGTGTAGTTACTCACTCCCACCAACCATCTCTCTCCACTTCGTACCGCCATTTTTAACGGATTTCCTTTCCTTTTCTTTCTCCAAATTCCCTTTTTTATTTTCCACCTTTTACTGCTCTAGATAATTTTTCCCCAAAAAAAATTTCGGCAAGTAAAAACCCTAAACCAAAAGCTCACTCTTTCTTTTCAAATTCAGACTCAAAATCAGTTGCCAGCCCAGAAAACACACTCTCAAGTTTTGAGCTTTCTTAGTCAATTCAATCTTAGCGTTTCTGGGTTCGTCGCCTTTTTTCTAGTTTTTGTTTGTACATTGTTTTGGGTATCTAGGATTTAGATGAATCTCTCCTTCTTCTCCTCTCTCTGCTTTCTGTTCCTCTTTTTTCTTCTATCCTCTTCTGAGGCCGATTTGGATTCGGAGTTTCTGGCTCTGCTCGAGTTCAAGAAAGGAATCGCAATCGACCCATCTGGCCAGGTCAGCGGCACATGGGACGCCGCCGAGCGACCCGACTCCACGTACTTCGCCGGCATTACCCGCGACCCTTCTACAGGCTCCGTTGTCTCTATTGATCTATCCGGTCTTGGCCTTTCTGGGAATATCAAGTTCAACACTCTCACTCCCCTCAGGAGCTTACAGAATCTCTCTCTCGGTGGCAATGCCTTTGTGGGTCGGATCCCACCCACATTAGGCTCCATGTCTTCCCTCAGGTACTTGGATCTGTCCAGTAACCAGTTCGTGGGTACTCTACCGGGTCGGTTCACAGAGTTGTACGGGCTGAACTATCTCAACTTATCTAACAACAAGTTCGAGGGCGGAATTCCATTTGGGTTTCGGAATTTGCAGCAGTTGAGGGTGCTGGATTTGCACGGGAACGACTTTTTTGGGGATGTCGGAGAGTTTTTCAGTGAACTTAGGAATGTCGAGCATGTTGACTTGAGTTGCAATCGGTTCTACGGGGGCTTGTCGGTTCCTTTGGAGAATATTTCGAGCTTGGCTAATACGGTGCGCTTTCTGAACTTGAGTCAAAACAGCTTGAATGGAGGATTTCTTAAGGAGGGCGCAATTGGGTTGTTTAGAAACTTACAGGTCTTGGATTTGGGTGATAATGGGATTTCTGGGGAGCTTCCAGCATTTGGTTCATTGCCAACTTTGTGGGTCTTGAGACTGGGAAACAACCAGCTCTATGGCCGAATTCCGGCAGAGTTATTGGAGGGAGGTGTTCCCTTGAAGGAGTTGGATCTCAGTCGTAATGGATTCACAGGTATGTTACTTTCAGTAGAAAGCTCTGTTTGTAGAATCAGGAGTAGTCTCATTGATGAGTCAGGTTTTTCAGTTTCCACTGCCATTATGAGATACTAGGAGATGCAGTTCGGTTTTATTCCAAACTATAAAGGAGGCTGTAGTAGGTAGTGCCGTTTTCTTTTCTTTGAAAGTTGAGACGATGCCATTTTTGTCCCCTACAGTTTATTTTTCCCATAATGGTTTGATCCATAATTTTCAAGCTTCCCATTTTTCCTGCAGTCTATCAGTACTTTTGCATATGGGATTTGATCCATGGTGTTTCTGAAGTTGGGTAACATACTCGATTTGAAGTGTTTGGGACTGTTAAGTTGCCTTGAAAGAAACAAGATAGACAAATGTGAATCATATGTTAAAGATATTAAGATTATAAGTTGCTGTCATTGTAGATTATCTCAACTACTTTGGAGTCACAAAAGTAAGCTATGATGCTGCCCAAAATTCATCATCTGGAATATTTTAGTAGCACAAAACCTAATAAATTGTGATGAAGAGGACTTGAAATGCCCAAAGCATGATGCCCTGCTGGGTTTGGAGAATAAGGCGATGCTGTGCTTCTGAATCTTGTTATTCGTTGCTGATAAAGAAAGAAAATCTTGTTGGTTGTTAATTCCAAGTAGATTCCCATTTCTCCATCTTTCACAAGAAATGATGGCCTTCATAGCTTTGCATTGAATTTAATTATTGTTGACTTACATTTTATTACAATTTTATATTAAATTTAAGTATTCTTATATTTTACAGGTTCAATCAATGTAATTAACTCAACATCTCTGGAGATACTTGATCTAAGTTCAAATGGGTTATCAGGAAACTTTCCTAACTTGAGTTTAGGTCTTCAGGCCATAATTACATTCAGCCTAAGGAACAATTCCCTCACTGGTACCGTGCCTCCTCTGTTGGGTACATATCCAGTGTTATCAGTTGTTGACCTCAGTTTAAATCAGTTAGGTGGGCCCATTCCAAGTAGTCTCTTTACATCTAAAGCTCTGAAAAACCTGAATCTTTCAGGAAATCGGTTTGATGGCCCCTTTCCTCTTCATGGTTCACGTGTGAGTGAATTAATTGCTATGCGTCCTGATTCACCACTGGAGTCTCTTGATCTTTCTAGCAATACCCTGGGAGGTGGACTGCCTTCAGAAATAGGTAACATGGCGAGGCTTCAATTGCTCAATCTGGCAAACAATCATTTCTCAGGCCAGCTGCCTAGTGAGCTGAACAAACTTACCGACTTGCAGCATCTGGATTTGTCTGGGAACCAATTCAAAGGTAGCATTCCGGACCAGCTACCATCCAATCTGAAAGAGTTCAATGTCTCCTACAATGATCTGTCAGGCACTGTACCAGATTATTTGAGAAAGTTCCCCAACTCTTCATTCCATCCTGGTAACTCATTGCTAGTTCTTCCCAGGGGATCAGAAAACTCAGACCCTAAACATCCAATCCCCATTTCAGAGGCACGTCATAGTTCAAGGGGTAGCATTAGAGTAGCAATCATTGTTGTTGCATCTGTAGGAGCTGCAGTAATGATAGGCTTTGTTTTATTTGTTTATCATAGAGCACGGCTTAGGGTATTTCATGGAAGAAGTGGGTTCAGTGAGACTGCTGGAGCAGATGTAAAGATGGGAAGGTTTTCACGACCTTCTCTTTTCAATTTTCAGTCAAGTGCTCCGCCTCGCCAAACTTCGTTGAGTTTTTCAAATGATCACTTGCTTACCACAAATTCAAGGTCATTATCTGGACAGCAAGAGTTTGCAACTGAGATTGTCGAGCATGCTAAACCTGTAAAAGTAATCACTGGGTCGACATCCACAATTCCTAATTTGTTAGACGATCAGCCTCTGCCATCTGAGAGGAAATCCTCCCCTGGCTCTCCATTGCCATCATCTCCTCGTTTCATAGAAGCATGTGAACAGCCTGTAACATTGGAAATGTACTCACCTGAACGATTGGCTGGAGACCTGTATTTCCTGGATTCTTCTGTACCATTCAGTATTGAGGAGTTGTCTCGAGCTCCAGCGGAAGTACTGGGAAGAAGCAGTCATGGAACTTTATATAAAGCTACTTTGCGCAATGGACATATGTTGAGCGTGAAATGGTTGCGGGTAGGACTGGTAAAACATAAGAAAGAATTTGCCAGGGAAGTGAAAAAGATAGGTTCAATAAGACACCCAAACTTTGTTCCACTGCGAGCATACTATTGGGGGCCAAGGGAACAAGAGAGGCTTCTTCTAGCTGATTACATCCAGTGCGACAGCTTGGCTTTGCATCTTTATGGTAAGAGCCCTTACAGTTCATTATTATTTAGCTCCCTTTTGTGGCTATATCTTGTTGTTTGATGTTTCACACTCTTGATGTCTCATATCTTCTGGAAGCCTTTTGCCCTATTGCTGTCTGACCTTCTTTTAATTAAATGGCTTTGTTGCTTTATTTTCGTATTGTAGCTTTTCTTCTAATTCCTCTGCTCTTTGATGGCTCATGATGTCTTGTCATACATGCAGTGGTGGTTCAGCATGTCTTAGTGATTTGCCATCCCTTTGATGGCATGGTATCTTGTCATAAAGCTTCCCTCTTCAAGTACAGTTGTCTTGATGTGTTCTAACATGAATAGATTATGGCTAAATCAGCTTCCCTCGGTTGAAATTGTGTCGACTGGTTTCTGTTATTTTTCTGTTGCATGTGAATGCATCTGTGATCTTTTTGGAACTCCTTGCATCTCAATCTTGTGACACTCAATCAAAAGTTTCCCTATCCCAACATCTTACGAATAAATCCTCTTAAGTCCTTGGTTCATATCACAGGACTGGTTTGTGGAATAAAGTCACTGTTTTTGTTTTATTATCTTGGTTCTTTTTTCTGATTGTGTTTTTCTTTCGAAAAAGGCTAACCTGGGCAAAACTACACAAGTGCGCTTGACAAGTAAGATATGCAGTGATCAGAGAGGAATGAAAATGCTGTTATTGGCACTGGTCTTTATGGTTGATAGAAAAGAAAAAAACTGGAATTGGGTCGTTCTATAACTACTGCTCACGCCATTGGACAAACTAGCCAACCTTTTATTTTTGAGATTGTATAGAATACAGGTTTATAGTTTTGATGTGCACTTCAAGAGCTGGCTAATGATCTTTACAGGTCCAACATATATTTGCTGCTTCTGATTGTCTGCTGATTGTAGTTATAGTAGTAGTGATAATATTTGTTATTTGAATGCGACCAAGACTAGTCCATTAACAGATTTCAGTTGTTTCATGTTTATTTAGATCTTAAAACCGCCATCTGGTTTAATTCTTATGATAGCGCTGCACGATTTGAATTTCTTAATATCTTTTAAGTCTTCATTTTCCATGTGATTTTTTGCTTTCCGAATGTCTTCCCTTCTGAGTTGTTACATATATGGAAATTTACGCAGAGACTACTCCTCGGAGATACTCCCCATTGGTATTCAGTCAACGACTTAAAGTTGCAATAGAAGTTGCTCAGTGCCTGCTATACCTTCATGACAGAGGCCTGCCTCATGGAAGTCTTAAGCCGACAAACATACTCCTTGCCGGCCCTGAGTACCATGCTTGCCTTACTGACTATTGTCTTCATCGACTCATGACACCTGCTGGCATTGCAGAACAGATATTAAATCTAGGAGCACTCGGATATCGTGCTCCAGAACTCGCTTCCGCATCCAAACCGGCTCCATCCTTCAAAGCCGATGTCTATGCATTCGGAGTGATCCTGATGGAATTGTTAACCAGAAGAAGTGCGGGTGACATAATCTCGGGTCAATCAGGAGCAGTAGACCTAACAGATTGGGTTCGGCTGTGTGATCAGGAAGGGCGGGCAATGGATTGCATCGACAGAGATATGGCAAGTGGGGAGGAGCACTCCAGGTCGATGGACGATTTGCTCGCCGTGTCACTAAGATGCATTCTTCCTGTACATGAGAGGCCTAACATTAGACAAGTACTAGATGATCTCTCCTCAATCTCTGCTTGAACTTGTAAATGGCGTCTTGGAATTCTTTTTTAGTTGTTCCTCGACCAAATTTCTCAATTTTCCCACCCCTTGATTTGTTTCTAGCCTCAAGATTTGTGGGCTGCTGCTGTTTTTTGGTTCTCTTATATTTCTTGTAAAGTGACAACTGATCCAATTGATTATTTGACCGTGTTTTTGAGATTTGATCCTTCCAAATTGAAAAGGGTTGCTATTTGGACATCAAAGGAGCAGCTTTGGTTCTCTCTTGTGTCATTGTCGTTGTTCCATGAGTTGTCCATCAAGTGCTTGGTCCACCCCACTAGAGCACATGAAGGATGAGATGGGACTTTCTCCACTTATCAGTCATGTGTCACACACTAACATCTTTAACATTTTCTATTTATTTGGTTAATTTATACTTGCATAAATACAGTATTCTATACGCCTAGCTAGACGAAAATGTATGCTTCTTTAAATATTCAAGAAACGATTTCCAAGCAACATTTCTGAGTAAAACATGGATGTCTTATTGGCTTATAATGATTTTCACTCGATGCTTGGTGGTGGTTACCCATCGAGAACGTGTTTATTGAGCGCACGAACTAGCCATGAAAGATATTATAAAGGTTGGACTGTGAGCGATGTGTTCTTCATCCTATGTCAGCCAATACAAAACTATAAAAAAAAAACACTGGAGAGGAGAAAAAAACTAGATAGAGATGGTGGCCCAATTCCCAAAAAACAAGTCCAAAAGTTTCTTCTCGAGCTCTCATTCCATTTGGTTTAGTGCTTCCATTTTAGCTTTCGCAGTGAATTGGCGTTCAATAAGCTCTCTCCGTCTTACCTCTAAAGAGTTCAGCTTCTCCTGCGACTTTTGACGCTCTTCTTTCAACACATCAAGTCTAGACGCTAATTTTGCTCTTTCTTGTTGAAGCTTCTCAATCTGATCATTAAGAGTTTTCATTAGCTCCATCAGACAAGTCAGCTTCACCTCCAATTCCAAGACAAACTTACATGAGTCGCACTCACATTGGCCAAGCTTCGTATGAGTAGAAGCAAGTCTCTTCTGGCTTTCCTTCGAATCCATCAGGCACTTGATCGTAGCTTGAGGAGATTATTCTCGTCTTCTAGGGTGTTCCGAAGACAAAAAAGTATCAATCACAGTGGATAAAAAAAGTGGAAAAAGAAACTTTGGGCGGTGCCTATTTATGGAGGTGAAAAGTAGAGGGCAATCGAATAGGGTTGTTATCAAATCGAGCCGAGACCGAGGGTTGTTATCGAACTGAGCTAAACCTGAACGCCTTTTGGTAGGTGTTTGGGTTTGGGCTCGAGTTCAAGGAAATGGTGCTCGAGTTCGGCTCGGTATGGTGTTCAAGCTTGATTCAAATATTTAAAATGTTTGAAAAACCTATTAAAGAGCTCGATGTATAAGCTTTGATTAGGTATGCTCGAGCTTGAGCTCGTTTTAAAAAACTAGCAAGTTATTTTCTAGTTTTGGGAATGAACAAGGAACATGATACATGGGGAATTACTTAAATATCAGGAGTAGATTACATACCCAATTACAGTCTGCCGGCACCAGCTGGGGGAGATTGGGGAAGAGTCTAGTTGAGTTGCAAGTTTCGACCGACTGGGGGAGAAGTAAGGGGACAAGTCCGTTGAAGTTCGGCGAAGAAGTGAGGGCGACCAACTTGAGACTCGTGATGCACGACAGGTGAAATCAGTTGGAGGAATGACCAACTGCATACATGTGACGCTTCGCAGATGAGAAATCCAACGGTGATGTCAGATTGGATGCCGCCAATGCCTGAGCTTGAGACATTCAACTTCTCTACGCGTCTGCTCTGCAATTGCAACTCTACCGATAATAGGCCCAATACTTGGTTGGGTGGGGCTGGGAGTTAAGGGGTAGAATTTTAGGTTTTATTATGTTTTACTTTATTTTAATTATTATTGATATATTCTTAATATTATTATTTATATTAATATTATATAGGTTCGATAGACTCGAAAACTTATCGAATTAAACATTAACATGTTCGAGTTTGATTCAATAAGAATTTAAATAATAAAAAAGGCTCGAGCTAGTATTTGAAGTTCAAAAAACTCGGTTCATTAATGCTAATTTCGAGCTCAAACTCAAATAATTCGATAAAAGTTCGGTTCGTTAACACCCCTATACTCTAATTACAAATCTTGATGGCGGAAATTAAAATCCCATTAGAACTTGAAGTCACTTACTTATTCCAAACAATTTGGGTGATGTTTAGGATAGTTTTATTATTTGTAGCACATTATTTGAGCAATTAGAAGCTTAATTGGTCGGATTATGTAGCTTCAATCCTACTGAAACTATAAAACAATTTAAAATTGCAAAGTGCTAGAGTTCCATATACATTGAAACACGTTCATTAAAAATTTCAGAGCTCAGATTCGCCAACCCAATGTGGAGAAGGGGAACGGTTTGGTGTGTTTTTACGTCCGTGCATTTGGAGGACATTGTTGATAAGTGTGATTATTAGTAATTATTTGCTCAATTTGTATACTGTTAGTGTTGTACCCAAAAACCAATCATGAGATTATTATATTTTTACACATTAAGCCATGATATTTTATTAAGGCATTAATCCAGCAATTATATTTGTTGTTTTGCTTCTGTGTAATGTAATAAACATAATTGTAACCTTAGAATAATGATATTCTCAAACATCCGTGGTCTAGTATTATTGTGGAGCGGGTTGCAATAATACACAACGACTAGCATATGTGGAGACTAATATGAGATATGTAGTTTACATATGGGTACAAGTTGGAGAACTTGTGTACTGAACCGACCTACCATGAGAACACTACATGGATCATTATAGAAGTGTCATAAGTGATTCTCATAGTGATCATAGTATATGTAGTCCTTCGACCTAAGATCATCAAGGTTCCCTACATATGAGTCACATACTTTGATACTTCCCTTTGTTGCTCGTGACTGAGTGAACTTGAAGGAGGTCATTGGGTATGTCACATATCATGCGAAGGGATTTGTATGATCAAGATGAAATTTGTCCCTTCTATGTAACGAAAGTGATATCTTCGGGCCCCTTGATAGAGTGAGACTTAGAAAAATGCATGGCCATTCTCGGATGAATTGATGTACGATATCAATGTCATCAGTTTAAGTTGGTCTACTCGATAATCAAGAAACCAAAGATTGGGCTATACGAGAGTGACACATTCCATATCTCGTGCTTAGTCTTTATATCTTGGACAAAAGGACAATAGCATATATCGGTAGTGATCATAAAGCTTTAGTCGAATCACCGACAATCTTATCACTTAGATAGCAATGATGTATTGCTAGACACCGCTCTTTGCTTATGATCATAAATGTGATTTATGATCATTGCCAACGTGATAAGAGCCTATTGGGTTGCACATATAGAACTATTTGGATCATTAGAGTGCATTGGCTAATTATTTGGGTTATGATTTCACAATAATTTCGTATTAATAATGGGCTAAAGAGTTAAGTCATTATTAAGCCTGAAATTAAATCCTAATTGGATTAGGGCTTTGAAACCTATTAGATCTGGAAGTTGAGTCTCACTATAAATACAATTTTTAGTGAGAAATTCGTAGCTTCCTGCCCTAACTTCCCAAAAGGACAGCCGCACTCTTCTCTTACAATTCTTTGGAGGACGTAAGCTAGCACTGTGAGCGCAAGAGAAACGCATCTTCTGGGATGCAGTGGAAGCGTGGTGATCCCGAGAGGCTCGTGTGAATATCATAGAGAGCTTGAACACATCAACTGTTTAGGTTTTATGATTCGACTCTAGAGTTGGGTGAAAGATCTCAACCGAAAATTAGGTATGAAAATTTTCGAACACCTGGTTTATCCCGTTTCACTTGGATCCTGGAGGGTTTCGGTTAAATTCCGCTGCGCTTGTTTGGCTCCCGAAACCCAACATATGCTAATTAAAACCCAACACTTTAACAATCTTAAGAGCTGAACCAGTTTAGAAAACTGGTTGGATAACGACTCTCCCCCACACAGCTGGATTTGAGTTCCTCTACCCCCTTCCTCCCTTGTCAATCTCAAATTACTATACTTCTGATTACCAAAAAAAAAAAAAAGACTAAAAAAAAACCAGTTTTAAGACAATTTTTGTAAATCGAAGCATTTTTATTAATTTAAATTTTTTAACCTGGGTAATAAAAAGTTCATAAAGGTTAATTAATTTGTAAGATAAATATAATGGAAGTGATTATTGGGTAATACTAGAATTATATTTTAAATAGATTTGATTTAGACAAAAAAAAAAAAAGCAAAATTGACAAGTCCTTTATCTTGAAAGATCCAAATTAGAATTGGTAAGGATGCCGATACTAGTTTAGCATATAGCTAACAGTTTTCATGCATTACTCTTTATATAAATTAACTTTCTCATAACTGGTGATCATTAAATGTTTATAATATTGTGAAGACCTCATGATTGTGGCATGAAATTTTCACAACTAAGAAGGTAATGACTATATATTTTCCAGGCCTACATGACTTGGAAATTACTTAATGCATTGAACTAAAATGAGATACTGTTTAAAGTTTGAGACTTGGACCAAATTGAAATACTTACAATATTAGGAACCAAACAGAATGATAGTTGAAAATTAGGAACCCGAAATGCAATTGTTTTTCCTGGGTTACCTTCGACCGCCAGACCCAACACAGAAGCTCGATCCCGATCGAAGCCACAATGTGACAATGAAAATGTCGCAACTTGTTTGCATTTTTGGATATATTCGAGCGAAAATCAAGTCTTGCAGCTAGTTATGCTGCTGAGGAGACAAGAATGGTCTCATCTCCTGTTCAAAACAGCGTCAGAAGTTTCTCAAAATCTTCGCCCGTCAATCAATGGAACTCACGAATCAGAGAAGCAGCAAACCAGAGTCGGAGCCACGAAGCTCTTCATATCTTTCTCCAGATGAAACAGTGTTCGGTGGAGCCCAACAACTTGACGTTTCCCTTCCTGGCGAAGGCCTGTTCCAGAATCGCCAATCTCAAATATTCCCAACTTGTTCATGCCCATGTCATAAAGTCTCCTTTTGCGGCGGATAAGTTTGTTCAGACCACTATGATTGATATGTATATTAAATGCATTCGATTGGACTTTGCATTCAAGCTGTTCGAAGAAATGCGTGAGAGGGATGTTGCTGCGTGGAATGCGATGCTTGTTGGCTTTGCGCATTTGGGATCTCTTGAAAGAGTGTCAAGTCTCTTTTCTGAGATGAGGCTTAGTGGGATTCTTCCGGATTCCGTCACCATTATTGGAATCACTCAAGCCATTGACGTCGAAAAGGATTTGAGATTATTGAAAGGTGTTCATTCATTTGGCATTCGTCTTGGGTTTGATGCAGATGTTTCAGTGGCCAACACATGGATTGCAGTTTATGCCAAATGCGATGACTTGATATCTGCAGAGATGGTTTTTAGTGGAATTGACGAGGCAGCAAGGACAGTAGTTACATGGAATTCTTTGATAGCGGCACTAGGATACTCTCATGGTTTTTTCATTGCATTTGGTGTTTACAGAAGAATGCTGTCTGCCGGACTAAACCCTGATGCAGGTACCATGCTGAGCCTGCTCTCGTTGCATGTGCTACGTGAAGCACTGTTACAAGCAAGGTTGGTTCATTGTCATGGAATCAAATTGGGTTGTGTTCTGGATATAACTGTAAGCAATACATTTATATCCATGTATTGCAAGTGTGAGGATGTTAATTCTGCGAGACTACTATTTGATGGCATGTCCAGTCGAACATGTGTTTCATGGACTGCAATGATTGGTGGGTATGCAGGTATAGGAGACATGAATGAGGCAATGGCCTTATTTCATACAATGAGAGAAGCTGGTGAGAATCCAGACTTTGTGACTCTTCTGTCTTTGATTTCAGGATGTGGCCGTGTAGGTGCCCTTGAACTTGGTAAACAGATTGATGGTTATGCCAGTTCTGAAGGGTTCAGGGATAACATGATGGTTTGTAATGCATTGATAGATATGTATTCAAAATGTGGTAGCATGGGTGCTGCTTGGGAGCTTTTTAACGGACTTCCTGAAAAAACTGTTGTTTCTTGGACTGCCATGATTGCCGGTTGTGCTTTGAATGGACAACTTCTAGAAGCTTTGAACCTTTTCCACCAGATGATGGAGCTCAACTTGAGTCCAAATAATGTAACCTTTCTGGCCATCCTCCAAGCTTGCTGTCATGGTGGCCTTCTCAATGAAGGGCGAGAAGTGTTCAATATGATGAGAACAATCTATAATATTTGCCCTGGTTTAGATCATTATTCTTGCATGGCAGATCTTCTTGGACGCAGGGGAAAGTTGACAGAAGCACTTGAATTCATCCAGAAAATGCCAATTAAACCTGATGCTGCCATATGGGCTTCTCTGCTCAGTGCTTGCAAGATTCATCGAAATTTAGTGATTGGACAGTATGCAGCTGAGAGCCTACTTAAATTGGAGCCTCAAGAAGCAGCTCCATATGTTGAGATGGCGAATGTATATGCCTCAGCTGGGAAGTGGGATGGTGTAGCAAGGACACGATCATTAATGAAATTGAATAATGTAAGAAAGTCTCCTGGAAAAAGCCTTGTTCACTTTGATGAAAAAGTTTATGCATTTACGGTTGAGGATACAGGCCATCTTGAAAGTGAGCTTTTATATGAATTGCTGAATTGTTTGACTCTACAATCAATGGATGATGGGCGACAATTGCTTTTCGAAGAAACTCTGGAAATGGAGCTGGTTCGAGACTGTTGCTTGTAAAGTATATGGGATAGTTTAGCTGATGTTCAGAATGGCAGGCAAGTTCTGTTTGCAGAACGATTTAATCATAGCAAATACATCCTTCTTAAACTCCAGGGCACTTAATCTAGTTGATTCGAAATCCACGTGTGCTAATCTCACTAAGATTGATTTTCTCTCATCTCTATGTTTTGCCCTGTAGTGTTCAGCAAGTTTCTATAGAGTTTTAAGGCACTTTGCAAATTATACAAATGTGAAGCAAGGAAAGATGGAAGTAAGGTTAAAATGACACTCTTGATGAGAGGAGGACCACTGTTCTTGAATATTGATAGGAGTTCTGGAACTTCACTCTGAAATTCACTATTGGTGAGCATTTTCATCATTAAGGACATGGACAGTTATTCATTTTGCTGATGCTTTCAACAATAAAAATTTTTAACACTTAGTGATCAACTATTTCTGTTGAATGAATATGGGCATAAAGCAATAAACAGCTAAAAAAAAACACCTGTCATTAGAAATTAGAAGGGTGGTATTCCTTCAAGTAATAGGTACTTCAATGCTCTTGGGTTGAGCAAGTAGACTGCGTTGCAAGGATTTATGCTGCTCTTAGAAACTAGCTTGATTTTGCAATTATATAGCTCATAGATGTATTCACTTGGTTTGCAAATTGAGGAAATAAGAAATCAATAGGTCATTCGAAATAGCTCGAGAGGTATAAAATCCTTTACCTCTCCTTGAATATGCTATATGTTTTAAGATCTGTTTTCTGATTTGAAATGAACAATAAGTAGCTATTATATGTTTTAGATCATTATGATAAAAGATACTATCTGAAAGGGTGAGAAATGAGTTTCTTCTGTACAAACTTGTTTAGTGGTTGAAATGCTGCCCTTGCATCAGCAATTGAGCTGGTGGTTTAGTGCTTGTTTATGGTATGATGGGAAGTACCTTCTGCGATGGTGCACTGCTACTCCATCAACTTTTAAAACTACTTATTATGATTCATTTTCAAATGTGATACTCTAGGTTTAAGGACAGAAATGTTTTACCAAACTGCCGAGTGCTTTAATGCCATGCTCTAGGTGTATGATTATCTATAGTGCTGCTTAATTTTACCATGGATGAGGATCTCAGACAACTAGACCTGAGACAATGCTCCATCAAAGTAACTGGAGTCACTGAGTGTGACCTAAATATACATACATACTAGTAGTTAGTCTCAGTGAGACAAGCCTTAGGGTAGTGTGATGGTGCAAAGTGTTTTTCGGACTCTTTTATATATGCTTGATGATTGGTTTTATAGTGTGATTGCATGCTTTGCACCATGATAAGAGTATCAACATACATATTGCGATATAGCTACTGGTCTGTGACAAGTTCTTTGATTGTTAACTGGACAAATGATTAACTGAATCAAATGTTCTGGTCAAGTCCTATGAAGATTTTTGTTCCGAAATCTTTGTTTATTGGTGCAGATTCAGAAGGGGTGGACATCTCCCCGCAAATATCTGTCAGCATGAGGACCTCGTTGGTGAAGATCTGTAGATCAGTGCATGTGTCTCAGGCAGTGCTATGGCACACTGTCTGCTACAGTTTGAGCAGCATGAGCAGGGGTAAGGGCCCCATCACCTGTGGTGATCTAGAAGGAATTCACATGATTTATCTGTCGGCAGGTACCCAACAATGACGTTGCTTTGCTACTCCAATCCACATCATAAATCTGTCGAACACAAATATGGCCATGCGCATGTAAAATTATTCTGCGTCTTGGATTGTGCAACAGGTATCTTGCTGGGTCGAAGTCAGTAATCTTGCTCGAGCCAAAGGCTTATTTTAGGCTTCTAGCTGGAGCTCAATGGTGGTGCTACATTCAAGTGAATTTCCCAGGCTCGCTTGATGAAAGTTCTTTTTAAGGACATATGTGTGAGGACTGAAATGAAAGTTCTTTGTAAGGACATGAGTGAGGGAATGAAATCAATCCGATTCCACTCATCTGTAGCAATACTTGCCGCCTTGGGTGGCCATCCAAAGGCAAATTCGGACGTGATATTAATAGTTCAGTTGCTAATTGGAAACCAGTTTTAGTTCAAAAGCCAAAGATTTATAAAAATTCAGGGGCAATTGTCGATAAATATCAAATCAAATCGTAACTTCCCGCCTCTACATCGACCGGTCTGGTTTTGAAAACCAGCTTGATTCCAGTTTCATCTGCAGGTTCCAACTTTCTGCAGCTCTGGAGGGCAAGCAGAAAGTTGTGAGGGTGTAGAAAATTCAAACCCTCAGATCTCTCTTTTCCATCTGCACTCACACTTTACCCAATATTCTCTCTAAACCAGGAATTTTCATTTCCTTCCAATTAGGGAATCAGCTGGCAACGCTGCTACAGCCTCTCATTTTTGTGTTGCAGGAATCCAGGTTAAGAGACCTTGTCATCAATCTTTTAGAAATGGGGTTTTCGACTGATTCAAGGATGTTCGTATATGGAGTTGTGTCCCTTTGTTCTCTGAGAAGAGAAACGTTTAGGCAAGCTCATCCCGGTAAATTTTCTGGCACTGCACCTGTTAATATCAAAATGCCGCCTGGGGAGGGGGAAGAAAGTTTACTTAGACATTTAAATAATGTCAATAAATAAGTTGACGAATTGGGCAGAAGCGGATCCGTGGCGCAATGGTAGCGCGTCTGACTCCAGATCAGAAGGTTGCGTGTTCGATTCACGTCGGGTTCAATCTCCATTTTTTGCTCCAAACAAATTGGTGGCCAATTTGCCAGAAACAAAAAACCGTTGATCGAATTGTCCTAAACATCTAATATTAGTGGCAAATTGCACATTTTGTTCCTGTCAGCTTGTAGTTCTCACTTCCCAGTCAGTTCTTATTCCGGTGCCCGCAGAGGGAAACTCCATCCGCCGTAGCCGGTTACACCCCAAAGCTCCAAAACGCTGCATCTGATGCTTCTAAATTCGCCTTCTTCTTCCCTCCATATCTACCCTCACCTGTCTCTATCTACCCAATATTTTCACTTCATTTACCCACCTTCCCGCCCACTTCGTCTCCCGAACCGATGGGTGGCCCGAGCGTCCTCCGCCCCAATCCGACCCAGAAGAAAATCCGGTTCCAAGGTGGAAGACAGGGAAGCCCAGGAGCTTGTTCGGACAATGATGAGGAGTTTCAGTGACAAAGAGCCGCTTTTTAGGACGCTGAACAAGTTCGTCAGGATTGTGAGGTGTGAGCACTGTTTCCTTCTTTTTGAAGAGCTTGGCAAGTCTGGTAGATGGCTTCAATGCCTTGAGGTTTGTTTGACTCCAATCTTCTTTTCTGTTTTCTTTGCTCCATTTTCATGCTTCTGGGTACCTGAAATTTGTTGGCTTTTTGTTGAATTTGTGTAATTGAAGTGAAAAATCAGTTAAAGCTTCAGACGAAAACGGTCTTCTATTTACAGAAAGAAGGTATTTCCATGTTTAAAAACTTACCCTTTTGCTCAATTAGGTCTTCAGATGGATGCAAAAGCAAAGATGGTATATTGCTGATAATGGGGTATATTCGAAACTGATTACAGTGATGGGGAAGAAAGGCCAAACTCGAATGGCAATGTGGCTATTCTCTGAGATGCGTAACAGTGGTTGCCGGCCTGATGCTTCTGTGTACAATGCTCTCATTACGGCTCACCTCCATTCCCATGATAAATCAAAGGCATTGGATAAAGCTTTGGGGTACTTCAACAAGATGAAGAGTATGGAACGATGCAAACCGAATGTTGTCACTTACAATATTCTGTTACGAGCTATGGCACAGGCTCGAAATGTCGATCAAGTGAATGCTTTGTTTAAAGATCTTCATGATTCCATAATTTCTCCTGATATCTATACCTTCAATGGTGTACTGGATGCATATGGGAAAAACGGGATGATTAAAGAGATGGAATCTGTTCTTTCCCGAATGAAGAGTAACCAGTGTAAGCCTGATATCATAACGTTTAATATTCTGATTGATTCATATGGAAGGAAGCAAGAATTTGAAAAGATGGAACAGGTGTTTAAGAGCTTGTTGCGGTCCAAGGAGAAACCATCATTGCCTACATTTAATTCGATGATCTTGTCCTACGGAAAGGCAAGACTAAAAGAGAAAGCGGAAGGTGTATTCAGGAAGATGATTGACATGAAATATGCCCCAAGTCATATCACCTATGAGACTCTGATCATGATGTATGGCTACTGTGATTGTGTTTCCAAAGCCAGAGAGATATTTGATGGAGTTGTCAAGTCTCGGAAGGAGAAAAAGGTTTCAACCTTAAACGCCATGCTTGAAGTATACTGCAGGAGTTGTCTTCCCATGGAAGCTGATATGCTTTTCAATAATGCACGAAGCTTAGGATTTACTCTTGATTCATCAACGTATAAACTTCTCTACAAGGCCTACACTAAATCCAGTAAGAAGGAATTTCTCCAGAAGTTGCTGAAGCAAATGGAGACAGATGGTATAGTCCCTAACAAAAGGTTTTTCCTGGATGCATTGGGAGCGTTTGGGTCATCGACATCTGCATCAGATTCTACAGAAACAAGTGCTTGTAGCAGCCAAAATAATGCAAAAGCCAAGGTCAGTGTAACAGATTGATTAAGTGGCTTTGTCAATCTAGCACAACAAGGATTAGCTTCTGATGAGTGGAAGTAGCCATGATTTTGCTACACCGCTCTTCCTATTGTCTTTCACATAAGAAGGTATGCACCTCCCACTCCTTTCAAATTCTCTTCCGTCTGTATTTTGATGCAAATCCTGTATGGTACAAGGAAAAATAAATAATATTCTAATATCAAAAAATGGGATTTCTTGTTGCTTTTTTGTTTTTTTTTTTTCATTTTCATAAAATATAGGCATGGACATCGCCATAGTTAGTACTATCTTGGCTTTGTTGTTCCAAACAGAACCGCATTTCCTTTTCATTTTTTTATGAAATACTTCACACCGTGTATAGAATTTGATTCATTTCACCAACTCACACAAAGTATTGCTCTTTATAAGATGGAGGAGCACCGTACTGAAGCAAAATCATAATGAATCATTTTCTTTGCCAGGTTCGCTGCAGCTTGAATCATGTAAATAAGTGTCTGTTCCTCAATCTTCGTTATCGATCTTCCATTTCAGCTTCTATCTGGTCAGAACTATAGCCAAGGCCGTATTTCCCTGGCTTAACATGAAACAGACAAGGGAAACTGGTAGCTGTATTCTTATGCCAAAACACCAACAGATCTTGCTTGTTTCACTATTCAAGCCGGTATCATACAGAACAGGTCTTATTCATAAATTTTGTGCTTTCTTGTCGTTTGAAAAATGCTTTCTGATGTGTCTCAGGCAAGTGAAGTGGATTCTTGATCTGAAACTACTTGATGAAGGCTGGAACTTTATGGCAGATTAAATTGAAGAATATACGCAGTGGGGAGCTGACCAATGTGCCTGTTCAGACTCAAGAGGGGAGTGGCTGCACCTATTGCATTCTACTTCTCAGTGGACTTTATTTTCTGATGTTGCTGAGTTTAGTTTCAAGGAACAGGCTATGTTGGTTGTAAAATGTAGTTCACTTATTGGTTACATGTTCTCTAGGTTTTTTTTCTTCTAGAAGTACTCAATTTGTATTCTAAAACCGTTTCCATTTCAAATGGAATACCACGTTTCATTGAAATGGAGAAAATTAATAACCCTAGACCAAAAGAACAAAAAACTACAAATTCAATGTTTGCTATATATAATGGTGATCCTCTTCATCTAACAATTAGTTTCAAGTGAAAAACTCAACTTTTCTCAACCCACTTTTAAAGATCCAAACCTATTATTTGTATATGTAAATTTTTATATGCCAAATGAACCACCATGTTTTCTCAAAATAAATAGCACTAAAATTTTCTTTAAGAGTGATTAAAGCTTCTTTTCCTGGCTGCAACATTCACAATTGGTCATAGCTGAACTATAGGTGCTTTAAAGGGAACCAAAGATCAGCTAAGGTGGTTGCCGTGCCAATAAGATTATCTCTAATGTTAATGTTAGAACTTGTAAACTCCATGAAGGGCTTAGAGGCCTACTTTATTTGGACTCAAGCTGGGCTATGCCCAGGTTAATTTTGTAATTTTGAGGTTCACTCAATCACAGTTTGGCTTTCCCTCAAATATAATAATAATAATAATAATAATAATAATACTCTCTTAGACCCAAAAGGATTAAACATATTTCTTTTTCGACTGTTTCAAAAAGATTGAAACATTTTTGTTTTTAAAAAGTTGTTGATATTTAATTTACCCTACTACACTTATTCAAACTTTTATCATAGAAAACCAGTAAGAATTTTTTTTAATCTTCATTTAAACTCCCACATCACAACCTAAAAGGAATCTCTTTTTTTTTTTAAATCATTATTTAAACTCCACTATTCAAAAACTAAAAAGAAATCTTTGTTTTTTTAAAAAAAAAATAGTTTCAAGGTAAAATAAAATAATATAATAAATTACATACATTTTAATTTTTGTACCTAGAGAATCGCTTCCTTCTTTATGGGACTTTATAGAAATTTCACAAGCTACTAACAAGGTTTGCTAACAAATTATATGGCAACGTTCTCAAATTTACCACTAATGTTTAGGTGTGGGTTAATATTTGCCACTATAGTTTTTTTTATCTAATCTCCCATTCATGTTTGAAAATAGGCTCAAATTGGCCACTGATTGTTAAAAGTTGCAAGTTTTGTAATTTCAGGATGATATTGTAATATTTAACAAATTTTAAGAACTTCAAATATTTTATCATTTTTCTTTAATAGAATCATCACCCTCCCCAAGCCCACTGTGTCTAACATTTGTCACCTTTGACACCTACTGCCTCCAACACTTGCTGCCTCCGACATCCACACCACGTCCACCGTCCTGCTAATTGTGCCATTAAACAAAAAAATGATAAATTATTTAAAGTCTTTAAAATTTGTTAAATGTTATATTATTACTTTGAAATTACAAAACTTGTAAGTTTTCATGGTCAGTGGTCAATTTAAGCACGTTTTGAAACATTAGTGGGAGATTGGACAAAAAAATAACTATAATGACTGATATAAGCTTACACTTAAACATTAGTGGTAAATTTGAGACTTTTGTCCAAATTATATTGCACCCAAAGATTTGAAACCTAATCTATCCCACCTATAGTCATTAACTAATCTGGTGCTTAAAGAGAAAGTTGACACACATAACAACTCCCCGTTATTGTTCTCAGTTTATCGCTTAGATCGCAAAATTTTCACCTAGTACTCAAGCTAGATGTGATAGTGAGGCAAATTCAAATATTTATCATCTTGTTCTGACGAGTCACAATTCCAATGGTTAAGAGACAGACTATTAACTCTACTCACACGTTGGCTTTTCAAGTCCCCGTCTGCCTTAAGCTCTTGTTGTTTAGTTCCTTTTCGTGTACTAAAAACCAAAAAAAAAATATCCCCGGGAAAATACATCGCCATATCCTAGAGAAGAATCTAATTGTTAACAAGTCTAGAGGCTTTTTATTTTTCATTTTTTTTTTAATTTTTGGTATATTTATAACCATAGAGTCAGTTTTTACGAGGTAAAGGAAGACTGTCCTTGGATTTTCTCATATTACATGGAATTCCAATTCTGCCACCGGCAAAACTTCAAGCACTATGGATACAAGTAGTTGAACTAAGAAACAGCCAAAAGTGGCAATTTCAGGCAACATGAGATTGAGTTTCCAACCCGAAAGGAAGCCTTGTATTAACTAAATATTGTCTATGCCATCCCTACTAAATCACTTACTGGTGATCTAACTACAACTGGTCAGTACCGGACGAGAGAATCGAGAGATTCTGGTTACATAACTGGGGAAAATAATGTAATACAGACACTTGAAATTCTGCAGGGTTTTGGTATATATAAACTGACGACAAAGATCATCTTGCTGATGTTACACAGAAACAGCAGCCTTCTGCCTTGAAGTCCATTAGCATGTGTTGGAAGGAAAGAATTTACGATGATTTGCCACCAGTCAGTCCTCTTCGGTCTCTGCAACGGTAGTTGCGGAAAGTTAAGTGTAAGATTCTGAGAAACATTTCAAGGAATTTTAGACTATATTGAGAACTATTCAGTCAGCTTAGAACCCAGTAAAATAAAGAAAGCAATTGATTCCAAATTTCCAATTATAGAAAAAGGGAAATAAAGAGCCTCTTAATGTTGCTTTATAACATTCGAATATCATATCAAAAGCATACCATGTATAGCTTCCATATTATCCTCCTTGTAAACGCCTAGGGGTGAGCCATGGACTGAGAGAAGCATTTCCCCAGGTTTAGGGTGCCTTACTGTCCTTGGAGTTGTACCAATTGATAGCCGTTGGCTGGTCACCTGAAAAACAGGAGTGAAAGAATAAAGAGCTCTAGGATATTCCATCAGAAGCCATCTGAAAGGTAAAGAACTAAAATTTAAGAAAAATGAAGGAAAAATAATGCACCCACCAATCATGGGATGATCATCGATAACCTATAAAGCAATAAGGAGGAATAGAAGTCCTTTTGGTAGAGTTTTTTTTTGTCTACAGAAAAAGTAAGTTTAGAGAAGTATTTCGCCCACTCATGTGGAATCTGGGTCAATTCATAACGAAACAACGTCCTCTATGTTTTTCTTTTCTCCGTAGATTTTCTCATTTGACATAACTGAACAATACATTACATCAGCAGCCTCTTGCCCAGCCCCCAAAATTCATAGTTCAGGTGAACCACTCTTAGAACTCCTAAAGTGAGAGAACGACAACCATATATGGTTTATGCTCTACCATCAGCTAATGAAAATCTTTGCACATTAGAAAGTCCAATATAAGTGGAATAAAACACGAACCCCGGGCGTGTGAAGTGCATCGTGCATTCCAAGCATCTGACTATCCGATGGCCCGTCAAAAACCTATAGGACAAAAGACATGGAAAAAAAATAGATAAGGTCAAAAGGAAACAGGGATCTTTCCATTGGCTAACATACAACTGCTGTTTAACAGTCTTGGCAAGCCAATAAAGGAAGGAGGGTAGAATCTTTAAGAGCATGTTATATGAAGCTAATACAGGCCTTTTAATCTATAGAGAATAAAAAAATTGGCTCGTTGTGAGGACAAGATATCAACGCACACATGCACATTCTATTCTAAGAAAGCAATCCTCTCTATTCCCCCTCAGGTTTCCAAGATCCAGAAGTAAGGTAAGAGAACTTACTGAATTGTGGAGGAGGAGGCTATCACGACTTAGCATGCTTGGCCTCCCTGAAATAAAAGGAACAAGTTGATCGAGGAAAAGTATATAATTTTTTTTGCACTAAAACATATCAGCATATTAAGAACAAGGCTTCCATTATACCTCCTTGACTTGCTAACTCTGTGGCAGAAAATGGCATGACAGCAGAGCTGAATGGATAACATAAGGGCATCCGATTCAGAAGGGAAAGATGAATGTCTTTATCATCCAAACTACCATCACCACCATTCAACTTAATCTCAAATTGGCCATTCTCTTCACTTTCTACAATTGATGTATTTGGGCAATTTTCCTTGAAAAATTGCAATACTGGTGTTTGGAGTTGCTCTTCACTAAGAGATGAGCGTAGCAAGCGCAATGCGGTCAGCATATGGTGATTTTCCAGTTGAACAATGGCCTTAAGTGCAATAATTTGTCTTTCAACTACAATAAAAATTATAACACAAATCATTTAAAAAACATCAAAACAAAAACTATTCAACAAATCATGTTCTA
The DNA here is from genome assembly GCA_005392925.1 of Aquilaria sinensis. NCBI lineage: Eukaryota > Viridiplantae > Streptophyta > Magnoliopsida > Malvales > Thymelaeaceae > Aquilaria > Aquilaria sinensis. Next base: position 36,157 of record SMDT01000014.1, on the reverse strand, counting down.
ATAGCTCACTCAATTACGGAATAAATGGAATAGCAGAAAATTTGTCTTCTCTAATCGTCCTACTATAGTTGTTCAAACTAGTTGATAATTCTGCAACTCCTATGCTAAGACAATCAAAGATTATCCCTTGCAGGCATGACTTTATGGCAAATATAGCTAAGTGGGAGTTTCGAAACTTTCAATAATTTGATCTTTCCCTTGACCCTTCAAGTATTCTACAAAATGGAGACCAAGAGCTAGTTCTTATCAATCAAGCGTATGAGCATAAACTTCTCCTGCCCAAGAGTACTTCCACAATGTCAGAACACCACAAGTGATTGTGATTATCCCGAACAAACCCAGTTCATGCTATCAGGATCAAAGAACAAAAATTCCAAATATACAATAACCTGCTGATAAAAATTAAAAGAGACGGCAAAAATTGAGACCCACTAAAAGTGAACTGCTGGTACCTTCAGCATCGTCCCAGAGGCCGTCATTTGAGCACGGGTCACCCTCTTCTACGGGAGCTGGTTTAACAACTCTCTTCGCTCTACGCCGCGGCATTTAGCTAGAACCACAAGAATTAATTCACTGATGCAATAATGCTTAAATCAAAGCGCCCCTTTTTTGTCTCTGAAGTCCTATGCTGTTTGAAACAAATTGTCAAGTGATAAATAGTAGTAGGCTACTACTAGTGGTAAGGCCATACTAGAAGATCAGATTAGGGGTAAAAAACCAACAAATGAGCTAACCAGGGAAGCACGAAAGTTAAAAGGCAGGCTTCATTCACATGCATGTCTTGACTTGTGAAAGAAGGGAGCTAAAGGAAGAAACATTAATTATGACACTGTGCAAAGACTATTCGGCATACTTTTGTCTCTAATGTTTTCAGAAAAAAAAAAAACCCGTATGGTTTCTTTTAAAAGAAAAAACCGAAAACAGTACCAGAGCAGTTGACTCTCTTAAAACTCAATCTCAGGTAGCTTAAATTTTTAATAGAGTTGTGTGAATTTTGTTTTCACAAGTGCCTAGAGAACTAGAGCCTAACATCTTCCCCTGATTAAGAGTGTTTTCACGAGGTAAGGCCTAATTTTTTCAGAAACTCCCCCATCTATGAAAAAATTGTACACTATCATCAGCAATGAAAAAATTATACAAGTGTCCCCAACAGCAAAATCACACAGATGTAGCAATGAAAAAATTATACACTATCAACAGCAAGTGTCCTCAAAAGCAAGTAAGATGACGAAACTTACACTTGAAGATGATTCTGTGTTGGCGAATGGCGAGTGTCGAGTGTCCACTGTCTCTGCTGCAGCGAGTGTTGGCGAATGTCGAGTGGCTCGTGTCTCTACGGTCAACGAATTGTTTACTGACTGGGAAGACGAGGAGAGGGTCGCTCGGCACAGCAGAAGGCGTACTTGGTGTGCCTCGGAGTCAGCTGGCAGTGGCAGGTGGCTCGCGGCTGGGAGGAGGCGATGCCGATAACAAGGGAGGGAGGGGCGACGACGGAGGCCGGAAGCCGGAGGCCGGCGAATCGACGATAACGAGGGAGGAACGAGGTCGACGGTCTCAGCCTCTGTTCGTGTAAATTGTGAGGGAGGAAACGGATCTGAGAGAGAGAGAAAGGGCTGCGAGCAAAGGCCTTGGCAGAATAACCGGAAAGGGTACGAGAGAGGGATGTCCAAAATTCAAACTCGCATTTCGCAACCTTGTTTTCAATTATTAACGATTAAATTCCTAAGCTTTTTAAAATCTTTCAACTGAGCTCTTGAATTTCACAAATTCACCAAATGGTTCCTAAGCTTTTATAAGGTTTAAAAATATGTTACTAGAGTTTCAAAAGTGACATTTCAGGTATTGTGCTGTGCTGAAAGTTAAAAAGAAAAATGACAAATTAACTCAACCAAAAATGAGAAAATTAACACCTAATTCCTTTCAAATTAATTCTATTTTTATTTTTACATTTTTTTGCCTGTAACATATTTTATTTAAAATTTAATGTTATTTAGGTGTAATAATCCATTAATTGTAGAATTTTTAAAATGTTATTAAATATTTATTTTTAGGCATTAGAAAAAATTCATAAAAATTTAATAACATTATAAAAATTTCATTTCAAATGAATTAATTGCATTTTGAGACCCTAGCTTTTACTTGTGTATGACTTCTCCTTAACATATAAATTGCTTCATAAATTATATTTTTCAAATGACGTAATATACTTTTATATATAGTTTCTTTTAAGTTCCTTTTGCAATGATTTTTCCTTATGGTTTAATGTCTACTTACTTTTCATTATCTGCACTCATGTTTTATTTTTTTTCATTTCAATTTTTTATTTACCGTCAATTAAAAATATTATTTTTATTTTTGAAATTGCCTTTCCCTTTTTCCAAAGCTTGTTACGGTAACTACGAAATCCCTCTGAGTTGAATTAATGAATCATTGGTCATTATGTTGTAATATTATATTTATATATTTCTTCATTTATTAATGGCTTTTAAAGATTATCAATTTCCTTAACTAAATAATGCATTAGATACCATTCTAGTTTTTAAACATTGTAGTTTTTAAAATAAAAAATTATAAATAATTTAATAAAACTTATAACAACAATCATTGTTTTCTCTTATTAATATTTAAGTAAGAATCAAGGTGTTTCTATGTCTTTAAATTAAAAAATGTGAAAAAGATAGTTAGTTGCTCAATTTTGATAGAAATTAAATTAATAAAAAGAGTAAATAATTTTGCAAGGTAAATACTAAAACTAAAATATGCAACATAAAAAATATTTGACTTTCTAAATTTGATGTTGATTGAAAAAAAATATTATTTAGTTTGCGAGTTATAATTGTAAAAGAATTGACTAAATCTATATTTTTAATTCATTTTTCAATTTAAGGAAATTAATAATCATTTTATTAAATAAGACATTCTTAAACAATGATTAATTAATAAAGAAATATATAAATATATCATTAATCATCTATCAATTCAAATGAGAAAAATTTTAAAGTTTTCATCTTCTTTTTGGAATGACCCTTATATTTCATTTGTTTTAGCTTTAGAAAACTCTAGTAAAATAGAAAATTACCATAACTGACATATTCTCATCTATCTTATTGAAGCACTAGATGTTATGTGCTTGACATATTATTCATGGTGAGTATTAAATCATTGTAATATGGTCTTGAGCTTACTAGTTGCTCTTAACAAATTTTCAAAATTGTGAGAATGAAAATAAAGGGAGAATAATAGCTCATTTTAAAAATAAAAATGGACTAAATATTTGAAAATATATAGGAAAAAAATATGTAAAAAGACCAAAAAATAAAGAAGAAATGGATGGTAAATAATTATAAAAAGTACTTAAAAAGTAAGTTAAAAGGATCAATATATATAAAATATTTTATGCCTATTAGAAAAATACAACTTGTGGAGTAATTTATATGTTAGGATTGAAATCTTATACAATAAATAAAATCTAGGACCTCAAAGCATAATTAGTCCATTAGTTAGGGGTGGCTAGGTTTATTAAAATTTTAAAAGGCTTTTAAGAAATTTCTAAAAACAAGAAAAGAATAATTGTAATTTTAACTTAACGGCAGGAGGCATTTTGTAATTCTCCCTTGTTTTTATTACGTCTCAAGAATATGAGACCATATTACTTTACTGACTGCATGCTTGCTTCTGTAGTACTTGTAATTTCTTCGTTGAAGAGAAATAAATAAATGTGAACTGATTCGTAAAACTTATTTAAATTAGAAAATGACAGCAGCATCAACAAGCTGCTTTTCAAATAGCAAAAGTAGCCGCTATGTTGAAATTTGCTCAAACTAAAAGAGACCTAGAATTTAATAAAGCGCAAATATCCTATACTGTCAGATCAACTGATAAGTGCAAGGGACATAAGATTTCACTACTTACTAGTCCTGGGTTTAAGCTTACCCTCCTCTCTTTCATTTAATTAAAACCCTTAATTTACGGTGTAGAGATTTTGAGTAAAAATAAAAAATAAAAAATAAAAATAAAGTGCAAATAATATAAACAAAAAACGTAAAATTCATTTGATCTCCTCAACCAAATAAAACTTGTCATGATGAGTTTGCCAGTGATACTTTTGCTAGTGGTATCTCGGCCTGCATTTGATGAACGTAAAGGTCGTAGGTTCCTGTTGTTTGCAGATTATAATTAATTTTTTTTTTTTAAAACATAAATTGAATTCATTTTAACTTAAGTTAATTTAATAAAAATAGCTTATTTTTATTTTAATATTTTTTTGTCCAATACTAATTTTATTTAAAAATTAATATTTTGTATGTATAATAATTCATTAAAAATATACTTTTTATAATCTTATTAATTTTATAAATTTTATTTTTTAATACCTAAAAATAGAAAATTCATAAAAATTTAATTTCACCATAGCATTTTACTTACAAATGAATTATTATATTTACATGATATTAGCTTCTAAAGGAAATTAATTTCAAACAAAAATAATATGAAAAAGAAAAATAAGCCATTCTAAATAAATTGATTTACGTTAAAATGGATTCACTCGGTCAATAATCTCTATGAGTATATACCTAGGAGCAAAGAAAAGATAATAAATTAAACAAAAAAAAAAAAAAGAGAGAGGAAACACGAGATTTACGTGGTTCGGTCAGTATAGACCTACATCCACGGATCAACTGCGAAATTTTACTGCATGATTAGAGAAGTTGTACAGCTTTACAGGGCGAACTTTGCCTAAAGACCTTCAAGTATAAGCTACATAAACGCCAATCAGAGGACAGAGAACAAAAAACCTTTCAAGAGTAATCCCCCTTTAACCCCCACCCCCTCAAAGTGAAGATTGCAAAGCCCGGGATTGACCCCAACCAGCGTACTCTGATTCATCAAAAACATTTGCAGCTGCTTCTCACAAGAGACGGCTCTGAGAAGTACCTTGATCCTGTAAGCTTCCAAGCTCCGAGAACAAATTGTGCAAGGGAGAATCATTAGACAACCTGGGATATATCTCTCCAATACATTCCAAGCTCCTAGAACACGGTGGAGGAACAGCCACTACACGATTATGATATCCATGTCACAAGTGACACATCCCAGTTACCAGTGACAAAGCAACTAGACCAACTCAACCTTCAAGGAGATCACTGAGAGAAAAAAAGATACCGGAGCATCCTTCAATCATGTGAGTCGTTCAAGGGACAGAGATCATGGAATTAACGATATCACCAAAAAAAAGGATGCAACAAGTACCTACATTCCAGAGGCAAAAGTTCATGCAAGCAGTTCAAGGGCAGAGATAACGGAGTTAAGAAACGGACCTGCAGAAGAACACACTTCAAGTATAAAGCTGACAAACTGCAGGAACCAAAGTAGAGAACTTCGAACAGTCTTACCAAGTAAAGGGTATGAATCCTTGGATGCACAAAATTAACAAAAATCAATTGACCAGAAGTTCAACTACTGCATGCCAGAGGAGATGCTTCTTTTGCACATACAAAAGCATGCATACAATCCATTAACAGAACACCAGTTCCATGAACAATATCGGAGAAATCCTAAACCATACCCCTCAACTTGTAAATGAAGTAACACCATTTACCAGTTCTTGTGAAGGTAATCCTGAATTCCTGGGATATCCTTTATATATATAGCAGAAAGTAGAACAATCTCTGGAATCTTAGAAGCAAACTACATTAACTATAGGCCTATCGTTTACCAATCAATAGATCCCAACGATTACCTCATAAAGAAAGCTTCCGTAAATCACACCCGTCAGATATTTACAACCTTCTAGACAGATACAGGCTGATCCAAATCAACTTCTAAAATGATAAATATTCTTCTCCATCTTCTACTTAGCCCCTTATCAATGATGTGAACGTTAAGTTGAAGAATTTAAAATCTAAATAATTTTTAAATCCTACAAGAAAAAAAAAAGGAGAAAAGAATCACACTGATGTATGAGCCAAAGATTCAATTTACAGAATGAAGGAGCCGTTTTTACCTTTCACCAATGAATTGTGAGAGAGCCAGAAATGGGGCTAGTTGATAAACTAAAAAAGGATAATTTAACCAACCAGAAGGTCTAGAAACCAAAACAAAAAAACACCTTGTATCAAACACAAGCTGCACAGCTCTGATGCTTATTCACCTACTACTTTTGGCAGCAACAACCTACCAGAGACGGTTACAAAGTCTATACAGATGCATTGCATCTTCACATTCCTAGAGGGGGACAGCTTGCACACTTGACAGTTAAGAGACAACCACTGTACCTTTGCATCCTAAGCATTTGCATAAATATCATTCTGGGAACAGGAATCTGAAGACTTGAACATGAGATCGCAGGAAGGGAATAATATTCTACCCATGGCAAAAGGCCTCTGATGAACCTTTAAAAAAAAGGACGGTTATAAAACTGAAACAACAAATTATGAAGGTAGTTGAGAAGATGACCACATAATTAATGGTGCCCTATCTCTATCCTGTCACCTACTGAGGCACCTGTAGGGTGGGAGCACATTGAACACTTCTACCAACACTGAGTCACGTAGTAAACCTGAGTGCAAGACACCAACCAAAAAACAATTGCATGTAACAACGTATAAGAGAAAGGAAGTTGGTCTGTAAAAATCATCAATATTTTTTGGTACATCCAACCAATCCGAGGTAAGAGTTCATTGCAGCAACATTCCAAGATTGTAAAATCAAAAGAACACAGGACAGGTCAACTTTTCTCAAGTCACAAGAAACTGTCAGCGAGAAGAAACAAATAGAATGTATACCATCCATATGCTGCTATCAAGAAAGCCGGAAAGAAAAACATCCTGGAGTTCAAAATCCAATTCAATTTGAAGGTTGGCTCCTTCCTAGATAAGGATACAGACTCGAGCCCTGCTGCCAAGGAATGTAATGCACCTGTTCAACTCACAAACAAACAGCAAATGAAAGACCAAAAGACAGACCAGATTTTGTCATATTTCTTCCTTGTTACAAGTCGGTCAGGGCTTCAACAGACTTGTAAGAAAGAGGGAAAGCACAGGAAAAAACAGGGAGAGAAGACACGGCTGCTATCCAAGACCCTCAAAAAACCATGTGGATGGCTCAGCAACTCTTCAAGTCAAATCAGTTTGAAATTGAAATCCAAGAAAACAGCACAAGTGAAAAAACGTAGCAAAGCAAACATTGAAAGCATAAATTATTTTAAATGAATTACCTGGAACGATAACCAAGCCAGTCTTTCAGCTAGAACATTTTGATTTCCACAACAGCAACAAAGATAACAGATATCAGATCACGACTTCTGTAGGCATATTACTATTATCTATTACACAACAAAAGCAGACCAAATTGCAGGAGAACAACAAATGAATCAGATTAAGGCAGTAACAACCACATTTTCTAAAGCCCGAGCACTCACGTGTGACCATACCAAGCTAAGAAATTGGGGTACCAACATATTAGTGAAGATAATTTGGTGAACAACAAAGCTAGTGGTCAGCAGATCCTCATAGTAGAGACATCGCATATCCCTGTATGCTCTCCAAGAGGTTCATGTTTGTCACCTAACAGAATAGTATATCCATAATACATCAGAATGAGAGAGCAAAATTTGGTATCATACCAATAGACTAGTCACATCTAGATCATTTAAGTTCATGTCAGAGGGCAAACCTACGGAAGATTTTCTGAAGCAAATATGACTTGGAAGACTTCAAGGAACGACATTCAGAAGAAAGCACAAGAACCCTAAGTAGCAGATAAGAACAGATGGAACAAAAAGACAAAGAACTCCGGAGCTTCCCTTCTCATCTTCTCTTCATGTTCCTCTGATGATGATGTCTCTCATCTTGTATTTTATTGTTTGTTGGTGATGATGTCGAGAATTAGTTCTTGATGCTAAAGACTGCTGCTAAAAATTCATATGAAGTTCAACCCACACAAGTGTTACCAAAGCTGATAGTGAGGCTGATGAGGCTATATTCAATGCAGCAGGGTTTCTTAGAAGTTCTTAAATCACATTTGGATAGAGAATAATTATCTTCTAGATTCTTTTTAAAACATGGAAAGAATTTGAGCACCATTAGCAACATCTTGTCCTCGAGAAGAAAATCAGTTTTAACTCTAAGACTACTTACTCGGTGCAATGGCAAAATGAAGCAGAAAATAACTTCGCTGTGATTGACTGGCAAGCACCACACAGCGCATCTGAACTGGGACACAGACCACCTAACAGAAACCGTTATGGGCATCAACCAACACACCAGCCACTGGCTGTACACTAAATATCTTTAGCCTTTCTATCCTGTGCCACAATACTGCAGTGTTTTTTGTGAAGCCATCTATAATACATAAAATAAACAACCTAGAGTAGACCAAATGTAACTTCAGTGAAACATTAGGAACCATCTGTACCCTCTAACCAGGTATAGCTTCAGCTCGAGTATTTTGTAACACAAACTACAAGGTATTTATAAGCTTCACTTGATGCATGGTATCTTACTCTGGAAAAAAATTCTGTTGACATTCTTATCCAATGTGAACCAGTTAAACCAAGAGCCAGGTCAGCTTGTTCAACAGTGCTATCCAAACGAGGTTCTGGAAAGGAGGTAGAAGCACTGACAAAATGAGAAACCATAACCAGTTCCTTTGGTAGGTAAATTCTCTCTTCCTTCCACTTAAAAGGGAGAAGACGAAAGACGGCATTAACATACAACCTGAAGCAAACGAAAGGCAAACCAGGACCATTGATGAAAACTCAACAGCCTCATGAACTTCAAAAAGCTCCCACAATCATATTGCCCTCAGAAACAAAAAGGACCCCAACCAGTTGCAAGAAGAACCAACAGCAGCAGGAGTAAAACAGTAGAAGAAGATAAACCATCACAAAATTAGATGATGAGGAGCTTATTGTAAACTAATCATGTGTATTAACAAGTACCAGGAACAACACAACAGAGACAACGGCACTGTGATCACGCCTATAAAGTGTTCATCACAATTTTGAAGCAGGCACCTTGAAAATTAAATGTGTATCTACCCATTTTGAAGGCTTCTCTACTGCATTTGTTTAACAAATTAGCTGCATAATAACTGGATGAAAGCAGATGAGAAGATGACCATAGAAAATCTGATGGATTAGAATTTGTGCTCTGAACATTCATCTCAGCTACTGAGGCACCTGGAGCGGTTGAAAACTAATAGTCAAGTACAACATGATAGACTTCCATTCTTAATTCAGGTAAGAAGCTCTGAACAGAACCAAGTATCCTTAACTGCAAGATGCCACAGGGCGCCTCACAACAAGACATGATGAAACAAGATTCCAAGAATAAGCAAACCAATTTACCATCATTATCTTCTGCAGCTGTGGATAAAAAAAACAAAAGAGATCGACTGCACAAGCAGACCACAGTAAGAATCTGTTGAAACTTCAAACAGAAGGCAGGCCATGATGCCTATGTAACTGTTATCACAAGGATGAGACAAATATGATGTGCTTACAAATAAAGTGGCTAATTTCCTGTCTCCAGAAGACTTGAAGAGAATCACCGTGAGGAGTCAATTAAACAAGCCTACAGCTCCTATAATCAAACTCGGCAAAAACATCATACAATTCAGAGACAGTAATATCTTTGGAATCCAAATGCACAAGCTAGACACCAAGAAACAAACCAAATCAATTTTACTAGTGGAAACTTTTGTCAGGTTGACACTAACTGCCCAATTCTACCATATACTGGAATACAGCATGAAGGATATTGAAGATTAGAGATCATTTCTGCTTGACCTTAGAAAAATTATGTTTAAAAAAGACAAAATAAAGATGACCAGATTAGGAAAAAAAAACAAACTGAGATGTGAACCAGATTATGAGCGAAAAAATTTGTACCAATCATAGCAAAATTCCTAGCATGCACCAGCTCTCCAGATATCCGAACCTATAGACATGGCCCAACTAAAATGAGAATGTCACCCCTGTTCTCTTGAATAGGTAGGCTCACTACACTAAGAAAGAAATTGACATATAGAAATAAAGCCATATAAAATCCAGATTAAGATGTTGGAACTTCATCATGACAAACACAAGAAAGAAACCAGCTACAAGTAACACAAAAAAGAAGAAAAGGTACCATTTGTCTGAGGAGACAAACTGGACAACAATGGAGCCAATACTTAGCAGATCTTCATATTAAGAAGGATGCTTATCTTTATATGGTCCACACTCCAGATAGATTCACTCTTCACATATGCTCCCCACCTTATGTAACTGATTTTTGAAGTCAGAAAAAGAGAGAGCAAAAATCACTGACAATCCATTTGACAAATGCCTATGGGCCAATTAACATGTCATCAGCAACACCTACAATAGGAGATATTTTGTTCTTGTCTCAAAGTACTAATATACAACATTCGGAACCAATTTAACCAGGAAAAATTTGGAAGACTTCAAGGAACCCCAGCCATTCATAGTAGGAGAGTACAGGTGCCATCAAATTCCTAACGCACAAAAAACAACCACATGAGACAATCGAATGCCATATATTCTTTCAAGTCAACAATGAATAATAATTAATGTTAATTTCCATCGTCATCATTTTCTTCTCTCCATGAAGTCATCACTACGTAACTATTTCGCCCAGTTATGATATTGATGAGTAGTTCTTGATCATACCGAGAAACTAACTGGATCTGACTCCGACAAGAAGCATCCCATGCCCAGAATTGAAGGGCAGGAGAAGGTAGAGAGAAGAACCAAAATCCACAAATCAGACGATGAGAATAACTTACTACATGAATTTAGATGGAAAGTGCACCTACTTTCAACCAGTAACACTAGGATCTCAGCTTTCCTGAAATTGAAATAATTCAGTGACTGGGGGCTGAATTTCGAAGGATGCTACAGAAAGATACGAAAAAATGACAGATGTCTGTGCCTAAGTTCCTAACTGCTATGAGCAAAAATTTTTCTGAAAATATCCACTAAATGTTCACTACAATATTGGAGTAGGAACTTGGTAACTTGCCCTGAGATCACATGAAGACAAAATTACTGGCAACCAGTTTGACTAGCGTATCTGGACCAATTAACGTGCCTCCAGGCACACCTAAAACGGAAGACATTTCCACACTTACCTAGTCAGTGCTAGTATTTGAAGGAAGAAACAAATGTGACCTGGAAACCCCCATGGAACCCTAGTCATGAGTTGAAGAAGAGGACAGGCCCATCAAATTCCAAGTACAAATGTCATCTCCTTTCAACGCAGCATCAACAATATTCATGAAATTTCTTTTTCATCTCCTATCCAGTTGTCTCCTGTGATGATGCAGATGATTAGTTCTTAACTAAATGTGTTCTCGATATCACCATCTACCATAAACATAAACAATAGAAGTATGCTTCAGACATTTTATTTTCCATTGGAAGAGCCATTTTAGTATCCAGACCACCTCTTACATCCAATTCCAAAATGAAGCAGAAGGGGGAGCAGATGACAAAGAACCGCCCAAGAACCTCGTGGCAAAGAACCATCCTAAAAGAGCCTATAACTGAGCTTGATGGAGACAACCTAATGCAAAACCAAGTTTAACTCCAGTCATACACAAGCTAGACCTCATTCCATAAATGCCAAGCTGTATGAGATTCTCCTAAATTGAAACAAGTACTGACAACTGGCAACAAGAACAAACAAAAAATTTCACCCATAAAAACAAGATGCATTGAGAAACTGCCTGACCAAACCTGTGAAGTGAAAACACCAAAAAAACCAGGACTTCTGCTAATAAATATCCTTGAGGCACAAGACAGATAAGAACACAATGCCGAACTGCAACTGCAACACCAAAACTTAACAACCTCAAGAACTTCACAAGGTATTTATAAGCTTAACTTGAAGCATGGTATATTACTCTTTGAAAAAAAAAAAATCCATTGACATTCTCATCTGATGTGAACCAGTTAAACCAGGTGCCAGGTCGGTATGTTCGACTGTGCTAACAGTTGATGCAACAGGAATGAAAGGAAATCTCACTTAAAACAAGAAGATACATTGAAGGCAGTCCAGATGAGGCTTTTGAAAGGAGGTAGAAGCACTGATGAAACGAGAAACCATCACTAGTTCCTTCTGCAGGGAATCTCTCTTCCTTCTACTTAAAAGGGAGAAGACGAAAGATAGCATTAACATACTGCCTTAAGCAAACAGAAGGCAAACCAGGACCACTGAAGAAAATTAACCGGCCTCATGCTTGAATTCTGAAAGAAACAATGAGGAAACATGTGAACTTCAAAAAGCTCCCAGAATCACATTGCCCTCAGAAACAAAAAGGACACAACCACTTGCAAGAAGAGCCAACAGCAGAAGGAAAAAAACAGTGCAAGAAAAGAAACTAGCAACAAAATAGATGAGGAGGGGCTTGTTGTAAACCACATAAGAGATAACAACCAAGAGGTTCTCCGAAAACATGCTGATTCGTTGGTCATGTGTATGAACAAGTACCAGGAACAAAACAACAGAGACAATGGCACTGTGATCACACCTATGAAATGTTCATCACACTTTTAGAGCACGCATCTTAAACTTAAATGTGTGTTTACCCATTTTGAAGGCTTCTCTATTGTATTTGTTTAACAATAACTAGATGAAAGCAGTTGAGAAGATGACAGCAGAAAATCTGATGGTTTAGAATTTGTGCTCTGAACATTCATCTCAGCTACTGAGGCACCTGGAGTGGTTAAAAACTAATGGTAAAGTACAGCATTATAGACTTCAATTCTTAATTCAAGTAAAAAGCTCTGAACAGATCCAAGTATCCTTAACTGCAAGATGCCACAGGGCACCTCAAAACAAGACATGATAATAAAGAGAAAGCAAACCAATATACAATTGTTATCTTTTGGAACTGTGGAAAAAATTACAGAAGAGATAGATCGCACAAGCAGACCACAGTAAGAATCTGTTGAAACTGCAAACAGAAGGCAAGCCATGATGCCTACGTAACTGCTATCAGCTGGATGAGGCAAATGTAATGTGCTTGCAGATGAAATGGCTAATTTTCTGTATCCGGAAGACTTGTAAGAAAAACCATCGTGTGGAGTCAGTTACACAAGCCTACAGCTCCCATGATTGAACTCGGCAAAAACCTCATACAATTCAGAAACACTAATACCTTCGGAATCCAAATGCACAAGGTAAACACCAAGAAACATGACAAATTAATTTTACTAGTGGAAACTTTTGTCAAGGTGACACTATAACCTATCATGAGCAAGAAACTGTCCAATATTTTACGAAATTCTACCATACACTGGAGTACGAAATGAAGGATATTGAAGATCAGAAATCGTTTCTGATTGATCTTACTTAAGTTGTTTTTAAAATCAACAAAATAAAGAAGACCAGATTAGAGACAAAAAAAGAAAAAAAAAAAAACACTGACTGCAATGTGAACCAGATTACGAGCAAAGAAATAATCATACCAATCATAGGACAAATCCTAGCATGCACCAGCTCTCCAGATATCCGAACCTATAGATATGCCCCAACCAAAATGAGAAAGTCACCGCTGTTCTCTTGAATATGTAGGCTCAATAGGCTAAGAAAGAAATTGCTGTATAGAAATAAAAGCCATATAAAATCCAGATTGTGAGAACTTCATCATAACAAGCACAAGAAAGAAACCAGCTACAAGTGACACAATGGAAAAAAGTATCAACATGTCCAAGGAGACAAAGCAGACAACAACAGAGCCAGTACTTGGCAGATACTCATATTAGGGAGGATGCTTATCTTTATATGCTCCACCACTCCAGATATATTCAACTTTTCCACACACATGCTCCCCATACAAGAGCGTAAAATTCACTGACAATCCATTTGAAAAATGCCTATGGGCCAATTAACATGTCATCAGCAACACCTACAATAGGACATATTTTGTTCTTGTCTCAAAGTACTAATATAAACATTAGAAACCAATTTAACCAGGAAAAGTTTGGAAGACTTCAAGGAACCCAAGCCATACCTAGTACAGGTGCCATCAAATTCCAAATGCACAAAAAAAACCAAATGAGACAAATGAATGCTATATATTCTTTCAAGTCAACAATGAAATAATGATTATTAATTTTCATCTCCATGAAGTCATCACTATCCAACTATTTCGACCAGCTATGAGACTGATGAGTTGTTCTGATCATACCCAGGAACTGACTGGATTCCGACTCCTACAAGAGGCATCCTGTACCCAGAATTGAAGGGCAGACGGAGGTAGAAAGAGAGAAACACCAAAATCCATGAATCAGATGATAAGAAGAACTTACTGCATGAATTTACATGGAGAGCACACCTACTTTCAAACAGTAACACTAGCATCTCAGCTTTACTGAAATTGAACTAATTCAGTGACTTGTGGTCTGAAGTTCGATGAATACTACAGAAAGATCTAAAAAATGACACTGAAGTTTGTGCCTAACAGCTATGAGCAAAACTTCTCTGAGAACAGCCACTACATGTTCACTAAAATATTGGAGCAGGAACTTGGAAACTTGCCTTGAGATTACATGAGGACAAAATTTAGTAGCAACCAGTTTGACTAGCGTATCTGGACCAATTAACGTGCCTCCAGGCACACCTAAAATGGAAGACATTTCCACGCTTACCTAGTCAGTACCAGTATTTGAAGGAAGAAACAAGCATGACCTGAAAAACCCCGTGAAGCCTTAGTCATGAGTTGAGGAAAAGGACAGGTCCATCAAAGCCCAAGTACAAATGTCATCTCTTCTTTCAACACAGCATCAAGAATATTGATGTAATTTCTTTTTCATCTCCTATCAAATTGTTTCTCCTGTGATGATGCAGATGATTAGTTCTTAATTCAGTGTGTTCTCTATATCACCATTTACGGTAAACATAAAAAGTGGAAGTGTGCTTGAGACATTGTATTTTCCATGAGAAGATCCATTTTAGCATTCAGACCGCCTCTTAAATCCAATTCCAAAACGAAGCAGAAAGGGAAGCAGATGACAAAGAACCACCCAAGAACATCATGGCAAAGAACCATCACTGAAATAGCCTATAACTGAGCTTGATGGAAACGACCTAATGCAAAATCAAATTTAACTCCAGTCAAACACAAGCTAGACCTCATTCCATAAATGCCAAGCTGAATGCGATTCTCCTATATTGAAGAACAAGTGCGAAGACTGGCAACAAGAACAAACCAAAAATTTCACCCATAACAACAAGATACATTGAGAAACTGCCCAACCAAACTTGTGAAGGGAAGTGAAAGCACAAAAGAACCAGGACTTCTGCTGGTAAATATCCTCGAGGTACAATACAGACAACAACGCAAAGCCGGACAGCAACTGCAACACCAAAATTTAACAACCTTAAGAACTTCACTTGCAAAGAAAACAAGGTGGGGGGAAAAGACATAGAACTAGAGGAAGATGCAAACTCATGAGGATCTCAGGCTTCATATAAGCCAATAGAAGAAGACAAATCCGACTTGTCCTGCAAGAAAGCCAAAATACGGAGAGGAAAAACATCTTATGCACGCTATAAGATTTCTAGGGAACAGGAGATAGAAAGAGGGAGAGAACCCAAATCGATGGATTATTTGTACAATACGAAAATCTTGCCGTTACCAGCAACTTCAAGATCTCAGCCTTAAATGATCCCCCGATCATTCTGGTAAAAAATTCTGTTATTAGATCATAGTTGACTTTGCAGTTCGAAGTTTGAACAAATACTTCTGAAAATGCAAAATAAAGACCATAGCAATTTGTGGACGGGGTCCCATGAGCAAAAGTTCTCCGATAAAACTGATCACCCGAAGTTTCTGAAATAAAGACCAAAGAGAAACATAGAAAATCCAATTTAAAAAGCAGGAACACTCCACCAAACAAGTTCGAAGCGATCAAGAAAATCCAAGACTCGTCCAGCTTCAATCTGAAACCGAAGGCGTTGAGATGAACCATAAGCCAATCCTCAATAGCTTCACGAGAAACATGATTCAGAAAAAAGTAATATCAAACGAATTCGAATCAAGAAAGCAAATCAATCCCATATCTGCCGCGATCCTCAATAGCTTCATCCATTAGGCCAAGAAACAGAATCTGAAACCCAGACCCAGAACCTAACTTTAATCTTCCGGCCTCGAGAGAAAACCTTCCTTCTTGCAAGTCGATTTCTCCATGTCTTCAAACAAACAGATCTAGATTCAGCCACAAATCTGTGTACACGACATACGACACTAAAAAAGATGAATTACGGAAAAAAAATCGCTACCAAGGACCTAAAATCTAAGGGACATGGATGTCGTCGAAGGCCAACACACTACGAATTCATGTCAATTTGGAGGAGGGGGACCTATTTATAGGATTAGAGCTGGGAAGGTAGGGCTGAGATTAAACGGGGGGAAAGAGATCAACGGTTGAGATGAGGGTGTATGGTTGAATGCTTTCTAAGGACGCCACACAGCACCTCCCTGGCAGGTCGGTTGGACCGAAGGCGGTTAGGAATAGGCTTACGAAGTCGTCTTTGACTCGGACTTTCACGCGGTCCGCATTCCTACTATTTTTAATTCGTTTTGCATTAATTTTAATATTATTTTATATTATTTATGTATAAAATAATTATTTATAGAAATTACTCCCTCCATCCTACTTTTTTTGGTCCATTTGATTTTTTTTTTTGTAAATTTGACTTAAATTTATTCATATTCTTGTTTGTTAGACAAAATTTTAAAAATATATTTAAAAAGTATAGGTCTTAATATACCATTCATATATAATTTTTTTTCATTTATATACTAAAATTTGAAAATAAAAAAATATTAGATTAATTGCTGAAAAGTGAATAGTAGAAAGAATTTAGACAAAATGAGTATTAAATTATTGAAATTTATCAAAAATAAGTTTTATAATAATTTTTTATAAAAGTTAAGTATTTTTTTGTTTAATTTTTATGAAAAATATATTAAAATATCTAAATTTTTTAAAATTTAATAATTTAATAAATTGGTAATTCAACTAAGTAATTCTTCATATAATAATAATAATAATAACAATAATACACTAAAATTAATAGAAAGTTCGTACAGTTTCTTTTTTTCTTTAGTTTGTTTTTCTTTTCATATATGACAAAACACGAGGAAGTGTTTAAGATTGGATCATAGACTTCTCAATATCATTCAAAAAAATTTAACTATTAACCCAAGGCTTTTGTTTGAAGAGAATCTCCTCCACAAGTGTACCAACAGGGTGGAGCCAAAAAATTGTATCAGTAGGGGCAATAAAATTGTAATTAATAAAATATTTTTATATTTACAATCGTCAATGGCAAGGTTTCATAATTTAAAAATGTTGCATAATAATATTATTACCTATATTACTAAATACATCATTTTCAATGTTTCAATAGATTATTAGAAAAATTGACATATGGCAGGTAAGATCTTACTTTGATTGATCTATCATTTGGAAGCATATCCTAAAAGCCAAAAGGTTATTTGTTAAGGATGTTCATGATCAAGATTGAGATTGTGTTAAGAATCATAAGTTCATTATGAAATTGGCTTATCTCTATGTGGTTGAGAATTTTGATCCTGTTTTGTAGCACTCTCTAATATGGAAATCAATTCCGAAATTCTCTATGGTGTGTTGCTTTGCTATGCTGAATAGATTACATACCTTGGACAAAATTGCTTTATATAATGATGTAGCTTTTGGTTTGTGTCCTTTGCACTTAAATGCTAATGAATCTCGATATCATCTGTTTTTTAAATGCTCTTTTTCTCAGATAGTTTGCGCAAGAAATTATGTGTTTATTGAAGTTTGCATGACACACCTTGGAATTGGAATAGATGTTGGTAGTGGCTTAAAAGGGCAGTGAAAGCTAAAAGCTTGAAATCCAAAGTTCAAAGGGCTTGTTTTTTAGGTTTGGTCTATTTTTCATGGCAAGAAAATAAAAAAGGGATGAACCATCATACTGCTAGGCGTTCTTGCATGTAGTAAAGTTGACTGTGGAAGCTATTCAAATTAGATTTAATTGCATTATTGGTGAAGTTTTTGCTTAGTTTATATTGTCTGACTTTGCTTGTGAAGTGTAGACTAGGTTTTTATTTTTTGTTTTCTTTTGAGTCAGGTTTTGCTATTTTCCTTTATAGGCTCTTGACTCTGATTATATAAGTGTCACTAGGCTTTTTGAGTGAAATAAAATATGCAACTACCGAGGTATTTCCCAAAAAGAAAATATATCTATTTTATGTGTGAACAAAGTTTCTTTATTTTTTTTAAGTATCTACAAGCATAAATTATATAAAATAAAATTTAAAAATTCATACAATAATATATTACTACTTTTGAGTAACAAAGGAAAAAAGAAAGAGACAAGCTTTTGCGAGTTGTGGTAGTGTCAGAGAAAATGGAACAATATCATTCACCACAAATTCTAATTATTGTTTCTACTTTTTAATGAGTCTTTAGTACTTAGTTGGTGATTCGCTTTTTGGAAGACTTGTGTGTTAAACTCTATAATTACACTAACAATTCTTATGGTATTTTGTAAGTTATGTAAAACTCTATGATTATACTAACAATTCTTGTGGTATGTAGTTTCACCACCAGCTTTTATTTACTTCTATTTAGACCACTCATCAAAACTAAGTTCATACACTTTTGATTTTTGAGTTAATGGGGGCATTATAAAAAAAGTTCGTGGGGGTAGAACAAATATTTCATAGAAGACCATTCATTAGTTACATACTTTTTTCAAAATTCAGTGATGGCAATTGCCCCCGCTCATGCAAACATGGTGCCACCCCTGTGTACAACGTTACACCCATATTTTCATGATATTTATGAAACTGTCACATCACATTGAACAATATATTATGGGAAATGAACATTACTTTTTACAAGAATATCATTGTATATTGAACAACACATTTGTCTAAAAGGAACAACATTTTATAGGATAACGCATTTATCTATAAAGAACAATATTTCTTACTAAATCAAACAATATTTTTATGAAAAGTATTTCTTCTGAAATTAATAATATTTTATGAAATATCACATTTGTAAAAATTAAACGGTACTTCTTATTGAACGGAACTACACAATTTACATATAACACATGTTGCAAAACGAATAACATATTACATAACAATACATTTGTTTGAATGAAACAACATTTCTTATTAAATCAAACAATTTTATTTACGAACAGTATTTCTTACGAAATGAACAACATATTATAGAATAACACATTTGTAAGAATAAGACAACACTTATTACTTAATGGAATAATATCATTTATGAATAACACATCTTACAGAATAAATAGCATAATACTGAACAATACAGTTATTTGAATGAAATAACATTTCCTATAGAGTTGAATAACATTATTTACGAACAATATTTCTTATGAAATAATAGCATATCATAGAACAGCACATTTGTATGAATAGAATAACGCTTCTTACTGAATGGAACAACATTTCTTATTGAGTCGAATAACATTATTTACAAATAATATTTTTTACAAAATGAACTACATATTGCAAAATAATACATTTATATGAATAGAATAACACTTCTTACTGGATAAAATATCATAATTTACAAATAGTACATCTTATAAAGTAAAACAATATATCACAGAATAATACATTTATATGAATGAAACAATATTTCTTACTAAACGGAACAATACAATAATCATTCTAAAAAAAATTATAATTTCTCTCTTATTATTTTTCTTCATTTTAAAATCTATGAACACCTTTGATAAAATATATGTTGTACAAAAAAAAAACATGACCAATATACGAGTGAATTGGAACTGTATTACTATTATCATCTTGTCACCTAGTATATTTTTTCCCCCTATTTTTGCAGGGTCACCGAAAGATGACCACGATTAGAAGTGGCAAGCAACGTATGAAAAAATCTATAAATTTTTGTATACCACAGATACAACGGAAAAAATAATGAATTCCATTAGTTTTTTCTTTCTTTTTCTTAATCTATTTCGAATTGTACCCATCAACTTACGTACAAATATGGGTAGAAATGTACACTTGGCGAGCTGCGGCGTTGGGGTCCGCTGATCAAGGAGGGGACACAGCGGCGGGCGGGCGGGCGGTCTTCCGGGAGTAGCAGGTTTGTGCTTACATCTTATTTTGTTCTTTTTCCAGAATCTATTCAAGTTTTAGAAAGGAAAAAAGGTTCAGAAATTCGCCCTAGTTGGTTTTGGTTTGGAAAAGAATTGGAAACAAACAAGTTTTCTCCAGCGTTTGGTTCTTGAATCTACGAGGCATGCACAAAAGGAAGAAAAAATTGCATTTTCTAGCCGTTCCGAAACCACTAAAGGTCAACTTAGGAGACGAGATTTGAATGATGGTTCTTGTAATGGCAACCATACGCTTTGACTGAAAGACCAAGTTTTAGTTAAATTTTTCTGTTTCCAACTTGAGGTGTTAACGGTTGGGGCGGTGATGGTATTTAATTAGGGTTGTGAAAAAAGTAGAGAATATGCTTAGGCTATTAGATTGTGTAGCAATGCGTTTTTTTACGAGTCAATATAGACTATTTTAATGTGTTCAATTGACTTAAGTGTAAACTGATTAATGTGAAACTTTATTTGTTCTAAGATTCTAGTTACTTACCCTAACATGTAATCATATACAATGTAGTAATTCAATAGATGTATCGCCGTAATAAATAATTAGAAAAGAGTGACCAGAAAAAAAGGAATAAGCTGGCAGTGGCCTTACGCAAAACAAAAAAACGTTAGTGACTTAGATAAACGAAATAAACAGGTTAGGGGCTAAACAAGAGCTCTACCCAAAAGAGCTGGTTGGCTGGGTTTGATGGACGAAACCGGGCCGGGTTCGCAAGTCTAACGGGTCTTGGTCCGGGTTTAACTTCAATTATCTCTTCACCGGAGATGATAGAGCAAGCGGCGGACAGGGATTTGACTAGGTGACAGCGGTGACCTTGGGGGGGTGGTGCGAGAACGGCGACCAGTGACGTCGGACACGGCGGGACGGAGGGAGGACTAGTCGCGATCCTCCTTCTTTCTTTGAAGTGCAACGTCGATGGCTGGCACCGCTTCGGAGCGACGGGACGAGGTGCAACTAGGTGGCGGCAACGACCGGGGATGACTGGCCGCAGTAGATCAGAGGCTGGAAGCATCGGGAACAATGGCACAGGTAGAGAAGGTTTGGGGCTTTTGGAATGCGGGAGTTGAAACCGGGAACTAAGGATGCAGTTTGACCTTTCTTTGGCTGGAGCACTTATTTTTTTTAGTGCAAGTGTCATAAAAGTGATTAACAACCAAATTTTGAGATTAAACCTTATTAAAATTGAACTAGTTTAAATACCTGGCATTGTCACGGGAACCATAAAAAAAATAATAAAACTGAAGTCAATTATCGGCAAATTTGAACAGTACATACAATAAAAATACTTTTAGCAACTTATGATGTTCACTAATTGTCCACCTCAAACCGATAATCAGGTAGCAGTTCTGTTCACATCCTCAGCATCATTTTCTGTTGATGTACCGTTGACACAACTGCAAAAAAATGTAATACTTATATATTTATGACTATGTACATAAATTTCAGAAAAAAAACCTTTTATTTTTTTACCTGGTTGGATATGCCGGTATAGATTCAGGACACTGATTTGTCAAATTATATATGGGGTGATCACGGATCTGTGAGCTGTAAGATAAGAATTTAAATTTTATTATTGAAAAAGAAAAGATGAGGTTAGATATATATATATAATTTTAGCTAACTACATACAGTATTTCAGCAGCTTGGATCTCCTGATCAAAAAGAATAGTGGAAGATGTAGAGCATCTTGATGAATTGTGATACATATTACACATTTCATCAGTTGTACTTGACCGACTACAAAAAATCACAATCAACTTTTACCACATTATTACCACATCAATACATCATAACATCCTTCCTAAAAATCATCGAAGTGAAAGATTATTGTTTTTTTACCAAATATAATGCGCTCATTTGTTTGACACATTGCTAGCATAGGCATTCCCAGATAACCTCCTTTTAGTATTGAAAGAATGTTGTCTTTGAGATAACTGATATGAAAAACAATAATTAGGGAGATAAAATAAAAAAAAATGTAGTAGAAACATATATGGCAATGTATATGTATGTGTGTGTGTGTGTGTAGATTGTGAACAATTTTGCATACCACTGAAATTGATCGTAGAAGCAATTGAGACTCATGTGCATAGTCAACAGGTTGCACCTTTTTTACTGTGAATCCAGAATAAAAGTTTTTTTGATTATATTTGGTAACTTCAATCTCCCAAATGAATTCCATACCCTGAAGACGTCGAAATTTCCTTGACAACTTTTGTTGTCCATTTTCCTGGTGGATATTTAAAGAGCTATAAGGTAAAAACTTTTTTCATAATTAGGAAGTTTAGGAATAGAATGTAAACCGTTCAATATATCCAAAGTAATTCAGCATCTGAACAATGAAGCAATTGCCGAGCAACAACATCAAACAAAATAAAATGTCCTTCTGTATAACGATCTTGAACCTTGATGTCCACCCTATACCTATAAAATAAATATTCATTGTCATTATAAATTATTAGATTAGTTTAGATGTCTGATATATAAATGTAGGAGTTTAATCAAACTAAACTAAATTAATTAAATTACTTTTAATTACAAAAAATTAAGTACCGAGTTATGGGTGATCTGGTTGAAATCTGACAATTGCTGCAATAGAATGATGGTCCCTGCTCAGTAACCTTCCTCAGGCAAGTGCGACATCCAGTATAGTACCAAGGGAATGATTCATCAACAGAAATTATTGATGCACGGCAGGTAAACACAGAATCCTAAAACAAATATAAAGAATTCGTAGGGTAGTGAAATATGTATGAGACATAGGCAAATAGATAACAATAGGATAGAACATCTATGTTTATAATCAAAAGTAGAAATTACTCTACCTTTACTGCAACACAACTACGAAGATACTCCAGTTCACAAATCATAAGCCGATGAACTGACTTAGGACTTGCAGCCTCCAAAACTTGTGCTGTAAGTGTATAAATATGAGAAATAGGAACTTCACCAATAGCAGGTCTTTCCAATGCATAAGAATGAAAAATATTAGAAAATAAGTAGTAAGAATTTTTTTCTTATTAAACACAGGCATTTATATGATAGTGGAAAAGTTGGGAATATACGACTGTAAAATAGAAGTAACTTTCGGGAGGTCCAAGTTGACATATATCTTCGTTCCACATGTTGATGTAAGGAAATATTTTCCTATATACAGAATGTGTAATTTGTAGGTCAATCTATTATTGTAATATTTCAAGCTTGATCATGATTGAAATATTACCTTATTTCAAAAGTCAAGAAAGTATCATACCTCTAAATTGTTTTACGTAAGTACATGTAATAACCAATATTACATGATCTTTGAACCCATAAAATTCATCAAAAGGAACTACATCTACTTTATCTCCCCATAAAACAACCTGCATTTCAGCTCCTTTAGAAATTGAAATAGAAAAATATTAGAAGAAATTATTTATAGATTAACAAAAATATTAGACATAAAATGTAATAATAAAGTTCAATTTTGAGAAATGTACGCATTATTCTTCAACCAAATTGAATGCATTCGGCCAACCAAACCATCATTTTTATGTTGGTCATGAGGAGGCTCACATACAAATAGCTTCCCAACAACATCTTTCCAATAATAACCATGTAAACATAAAAATAAATAGTTAGTTAAAAAAAATTAAATATTAAAAATTGAAATAACATAGGACAAAGTATTCAATTTTTGCAAAACAAACCTGTGCAAAGCTTGTTATCAGGATACCTCGAGGGTATGTGAGAATAATCAAGAGTCTCAAATTTATGTTGACCAATATCAGCACACTTAGCCAATTCCACAATGACTGTTGTGTAGCGAGAGAAATATATCTTATATAAGCACGACACAGGATTAAACGTTTTAGGAGCATCTGCAACTGTGAAATTCTTAATCGTATAAACATTTCTTTCGATGAGTAGCCTTCGGAATCTCTCCACTAATGATGGTGGAACCCCTGCACATATGTGATCATTCTACAAAATTTTGTACAGTTTCATTAAGAAATTATTTTAATTGAGAAGCAAACTTATAAACAACAAAATATTAAACTTCATGGCGAAAGATACTTACATTTGCATCTAAAAGAATCATATCAATGCCAAGAAAGTTGCCATCAAATGAATTAAATGCATCCCAGATCCGTGTTACTCGAACCTTAACTGACCAATTAAAACTAACTGTCGCAAGTTGCTGTATAAGGTGATTCTGCTGTCTCATCTGCAGTAATAAAACATATAAAATGAAATTATATAGTCAATTAAGAAAATGAATTAAAATATGTTAGGAAAATATTTGATATGACTTACATGACAAGTAAAATGTTGCTTCATCTAACGTCTATATAATTTGTCAAACACTTCAGTATATACAGTATTTTTTGTTAAAGAAGTGTTGTTTGACATCTTATTTACTAATAACACATTCAATCCATCAGGAGAAGTGACACGGGAAGCAGCAACATATAGTTGCCCATGACCAAACACTGGTTCAGAAAGATACAGTCCGACACGTTCAAATGTTTGCCCCTGACTTTTGTTAATTGTCATTGCGAAACATGGTTTGATAGGAAATTGCCGACGTGATAGATTAAATGGTAATTGGGTATCAGATGGCATAATTTCAATACGTGGAATGAAGCAATGCATGCCTGCATTTGTACCAGTTAATACTTCAGCCTCAATAACTCGCTTAGCTAATCTTGTAACTATCAATCTTGTGCCATTACATATGCCACTTGCTTGATTAATGTTTCTCATCAAGATAACAGGCACACTAACCTTTAACTCTAATATATGATTTGGAAGCCCAGAAAACTTTAAAGTGTTCAAATACTCAACAAGGTATAGTAAACTGTGTGCCTCAGCATTCTTAGATGTAGGAGATATACGATCTGCACTCATATATACCACACTATCTCCCGGCAATTCATTCATTAGATGTTTATTAACAACATCAACAGTGTCATTCTTTGGCACAAGTATTGCCCTCTCTCTCAAGTATTCCCTATTAAATATGTTAATCTGTAAGTCCGGATACGTTGATGATATAACATCACGTATATGATCGCCTGTTCTAGGGATCAGAAATTTGTCTGGAATTTTTATCCATTTTGCCTCCTCCTCATCTTCATAAAGTTTTTGCAACGGTAATCTTCCTTCCCCAAGTCCAAGAATCCAATCAAAAAATAACGCAACAGTACTACATGCTGAGTTATATAATCTCATATTTTTTGTAAGAGTATGGACTTGACATTGTGACCATAATGAATAAGAACAGACAGTTGAAGCTATAATGTCACCTCTACTTCCACGAGTTATTACCGGTAAAATTTGTCTAAAGTCACCTCCAAGGACAACAGTTTTTCCACCAAAGACTTTATGCAGTGTGATCATGTACACACATAAGATCTCGTAATGTTCGATCTAAAGCCTCAAATGCATGCTTATGCGTCATCAGAGCCTCATCCCAAATTATCAAAGTTGCCCTGCAAATGAGTTCAGCTAATGGAGTTGATTGTTTCACATTACACACTGAATCTTTATCCAACTTTATTGGGATTTTGAAACGGGAATGTGCAGTTCGGCCTCCAGGTAACAAAAGCGCTGCAATACCAGATGACGCAACTGCTAATGCTATCTTCCCTTCAGAACGGACACGAGCAAGAATGGTACGCCATAAATAAGTCTTCCTAGTTCCTTCACTACCGTAAACAAAAAAGAAACCACCTGATCCAGTGTCAATTGAATTTATGATCGAATGATAAACAAATCTCTGACCATTATTAAGACCACTAAACAATGATGTATGCTCAGCTGCCAATGTAGCTCGATCATAATTAAGTTCTTCCAAAATCAATGAATTCTCTTCAATTATTAAAGTGCTAAGATTAGGGTAAGGCATACCAGAAAACTCTTTCAAAGTTCTTCCAAGTTGATTCATCATCTTCTCAATCTCATATAATGCATAGTTATACCTTTCTTGATCAGACAACACCAACTCAGGATTATTCCTAACCCTGCGCTGCACAATGGTCATATCATCAGACAATGCATCACGGTGTTCGTTCCAAAGCTCCAAAGGATTAAAAACTTGGCAGAATAAAAGTAACGTGACAAAAAGATCCCGAAGTTGGCTTCCCATTGCCCATTCTGTAGCTTCACGTAATGCCTCATGCCACTCACCATCTCCATCAAGCAAACCTCATGCTAGGCAGGCGTCCTTAAATGAAGGATGTAAAACACTTCGGACTGTGCGCAACTCCTCATATGATTTTGAACCTCGTTGTACATTTAGTAGCATACGAAGGTAGCATTTCTCACCAGCAGTAGGATGCACATAATAGAGCCTACCAACACTTCTCCCACATACACGTTTAGTCCATTCCTTAAATTGTCTATTCCAGACATATCGCATCGGAAACTCCACATATGTAAGTGTTCGGGCTTTAAAGTCAACGATATTGCGGTGCATCCATGCCTGAAATTTAGTAACACTGTCACGTTGCTTTTGCACCACCTCATGAATGTCAACACTTTCAGGGAATACAATATTTTGCTCATTTGGTAAGTGGAATGACAATCGCTCTACTGATGGGTCATGCTTATGAATATCAAAACCAAAAATCATCCAGCAAGCTTCTGATGCGGAAATATACCTACAATCTAAAAATTGTTTGATTTCATCAACTTGACCAACAGAGCATTCAATTACCACAATCGAACGATCAGTCCCCTTGTGCATATATTTACACAAGTACTTAATACACTTGTCTCTATTTGTCTTCTCAATATTTACGTGACAATCATGTTTAACAACCAAATCAACATTGTGTGGTACCATTGAACGGTTGTCTAACTGTATTCCATTCTTTGTGACAGTAGTTGAGCAACGCCTTATTCTATATATTGGAAAACCATCATCACCAATAGATGTTTCTGTTTGAAAAGGGCACGGGTATTTCTTTTTACATCTTCCATTTACCATGCATGGAGACCTACAATTTGCTAGTCAACATGGGCCATGCATCATGTGTTTAGCCACAGCCTCAAAACCAATAGGATCTCTATCCTTATCAGGTAATTCAGCTAATATGTATCTATCTAAGAAATAAGAATCATTTATTTTGTCTTTAGGTGCAGAAATAGAGCTATATGAGCATGTGGAAGCCCACGCTTTTGGTGCTCTATTGTGACAACAAATGCATATATCACATAGTGAAACATGCTGTTAATACCAAATTATGCAATAATTGATATTTAATACATAATTTTGATCAAATGACATTGATGGTTACATTACCTCTTATTGATCTTCCAAAATGTCGACCTTTTGTTATGTCTTGAAGTAAAGAGTATAGCTTCATTTCAAAAACATGGTCCATGATATCAGGCCTATCATCAGCAGTCTGTCCAGGTATAAATTCCAAACACTTAGTAATCTCATTCTACTTAGGATTACAAGTCATTGTTATAAATAAATTTGGATGTCCAATCCACCGGCATATTGCCATAGCATCTTGGTAGTTTTGCATCATATATCGTGGACCACCTGTAAATGACGAAGGCAAAATACAGGGTTTTCCACTACGATAGCCAATAGTGTCCCCCCCTGTTGATGGAGCCTTGTAAGCCACATAATATTTCCGTTTGTAATATATTTTGATGACTTCTAATGTAGTTGAATCGTTGCTCGAGGATGCAACAATATACATAAACTACATACTGCTGGAAAAGTCTCCCACCTCGAAGGACCATGGAATGAACAAATGTACGATGTTGAAGTTGAAAGGCATAATACTCACGCATAGTCACTTTGTTGTGGATCATGCCATCCATTGTACCATCACAATGTGGGATTCTTTCACGCCAACCATCTGATCCATTGGGGAACAAAACAGGGAAGTGTAGAGACATTAACTTTGGGTGTAAAACATTAATTCTACGAGCACCATGAGCATGAGTATAAATAACAATATCTCGCTTGTCACTTCGCTCCTCATCCAGCCCAACAGTCAAGGCAGCAATTTCCTTGGATTCTGGTAAGTTATATCGACGACCGTCTCCCGACCTTGACGTTAATAACCTTAATTACATAGAATGGTTACCGGAATCCTGAAACATGTCACGTACATGCCTGTACTCTATATCACAAGTTGATTATGATCATCAAACATCTGTCGAAGTCCTTCAACAATAACCCTGTCCATATTATTATGATTTGAATTTCCAAAGCTCCTGATTCGATTATCAGTTTCATGCTCGGTGTCATGTATATACAACTGAGCAAATCTTGGTAGGTTACCTTCAGCAGGGACTAAATAACCAATTCGATGGTGATTTTCACCTTTGATTTGGAACATTGGTGAACCACCACCATTATTTATAGTCAAATTAATATCAGCTCCAGTGGAGGTAAAAGAGAAACGACAGTTGAACTCCCGAATATTTTTTTGAAAATACTTTGAGAGTGTTCCACCCTTGTAGTCCATTAATGTATGAAGAAATTCTGGTGCTGGTGCCGGTGCCTCATGTGGCAATTGCACCTTTCCCCTTTGGCAACATATAGAGAATGTAGGATGCCGTTGATGTTGAGATCGTACATTTCTCTCACCATACCACACAATTGCTTGACAGTGTTGATAAGGGCAAATATGATCTGGCGACCCAAAATCTTCTTGTTTCAGGAAACGTCCTATTTAAAAATATTTTAAATTACATAGATGAAATAATGACTTAAAGATTATAGTAGTTTACATCTTTGCGATGAAACTTACTATGATGTCGTACAACAGTTCGCTCAATCAATTCTTCATCTTCTTGATCAAAAAGTCCAGACAATAAATTATCTGAATGATGAATGGGTATTTGAGTAAGGAAATGAAATTGTAAGAAATGAGATTCCAAAGGCAGAAAGGGTAAATTTACCTTCATTATTTTCATCATCATCTTGAAGGTCTATGAATGGTAATCTGTCCATCTCTGTAACAACCGGCCTTCGTCTTTTATGAGGTAGTTGTAGGGAATTTGAACATTCACCAACTTCTAAATTCCTACTATTAAATGGTTGGGCTGAATTTTGATTTGTGATACATGAAACAGTGCCAACAATTCTGGAGTCATCAATAGAATGATTTAGCAAAAAATCATTCTGTAGGGTATTAGTAATATCACACAAAAAGGTACGTGAGCTTGCTTGGTGGACCACATTGTTCATAAAATGGCCTGAGGGGATCAGGTTCTCAAAGTTGTGAATGACATCACCAAGAGACGGATGTTGGAGTGATTGATAATGAAGGCCAGATGTTTGTACATCAGATGGCTTTTCATTATCCCTTAAAGAACAATTAGATGATCGGTTCTCTTGTGACTGGGAAGCAATCGCACTTGACCGAAAAGTATTTATTCTCGGTCTATAATTGCTCGAAGTATTAGTAGGGGTAACAACTGTAGATTGTGACTGTGAACGTGCATGGGCACGTGAA
This sequence comes from Aquilaria sinensis, assembly GCA_005392925.1. Lineage (NCBI taxonomy): Eukaryota > Viridiplantae > Streptophyta > Magnoliopsida > Malvales > Thymelaeaceae > Aquilaria > Aquilaria sinensis. Next base: position 6,491 of record SMDT01000014.1, on the reverse strand, counting down.
GACATACGAGATCGTAAAAGCTGACTACGTTCAGCTCTTCTCTGTTTAGCATCCATTCTACAGTACAATATATGCTACTTATTAAATAGAAAAATAACACATCCTTGATGTAAGAAATAAGTACATTAGGTACAATGGTGAAAAATTCTAAAATGTGTTCAATTATTATTTTTAAAACTTTTTAATTTGTTTCATGAGTGGGATGTGGAAAATTTCAAATATCAAGAATTATTTGTTTTGGCATACAATTGATTAGTAATATAGGTTTGGTAGTCAGGTGTCAACTTTTCTTTTGTTTTCATAAATGTTTTCATTTGTAATTATTATATAATAAGATAATTACTTTTTCTTATTTAAATTTTTTTTAAAAACATTTTAATCTGGTTGATGAGTGGGATGTGGAAAATTTCAAATATACAGAATTATTTGTTTTGACATACAATTGATTAGTAATATAGGTTTGGTAGTCAGGTGTCAACTTTTCTTTTGTTTTCAGACCAAATGTCTTCAAAGTGGAATTAAATGTTTTCATTTGTAATTATTATATAATAAGATAATTACTTTTTCTTATGTAAAACTTTTTTTAAAACTTTTTAATCTGTTTGACCAGTGGGATGTTGAAAATTTCAAATATCAAGAATTATTTGTTTTGGCATACAATTGATTAGTAATATAGGTTTGGTAGTCAGGTGTCAACTTTTCTTTTGTTTTCAGACCAAATGTCTTCAAAGTGGAATTAAATGTTTTCATTTGTAATTATTATATAATAAGATAATTACTTTTTCTTATGTAAAACTTTTTTTAAAACTTTTTAATCTGTTTGATCAGTGGGATGTTGAAAATTTCAAATATCAAGAATTATTTGTTTTGGCATACAATTAATTAGTAATATAGGTTTGGTAGTCAGGTGTCAACTTTTCTTTTGTTTTCAGACCAAATGTCTTCAAAGTAGAATTAAATGTTTTCATTTGTAATTATTATATAATAAGATAATTACTTTTTCTTATGTAAAATTTTTTTTAAAACTTTTTAATCTATTTGATGAGAGGGATGTGGAAAATTTCAAATATACAGAATTATTTGTTTTGGCATACAACTGATTAGTAATATAGGTTTGGTAGTCAGGTGTCAACTTTTCATTTATTTTTAGACCAAATATCTTCAAAGTGAAATTAAATGTTTTCATTTGTAATTATTATATAATAAGATAATTACTTTTTCTTATGTAAAAAGGTATAATTATTTTTAATAAATCATTCAAATATTATTTTATTCAATAAGGAAATAAATTATTTCATACGTAAAACAAACTTTTTAGTATTTGAATTTAGTTATAGGCCTTTTTTAAGCCTAAAAGATGGGACTGTATAATTAGATTTCATAACAGTTTGTTTCCTAATAACATCACAAATCATAATGGGTCTATATTGTAAATAACAACTAATTTTGGGGGAATTTTGGATTGATAGTTAATCAGGTCATATAGAACCCACCCAGTAACTGTGACTGTACCAAGAGACATTTTAACAATTCCAAAAATCGGACAAATGCCACTCTCTCGTCTTTTGTCCTCCCCTCTCTTCCCATTCTCAACGAAGGACTAAACGCAGAAGCGCCTAGCATTCGCCAATTCCGTGAGGTTTAAATACTTTAGTTTTCTTTTGAATCTTTGATTTTTTCTGTAGATCTATGGTTTATCTTTGATTCTTTGATTATGTGGTTTATTTTTACATTTGTGGTTTTTCTTCCAGATCTATAGACCCATAGTTCCTGCAGTTGATGGTCTATCCACGCCGAGTTGTGTCAAATGTTCGACGTCTCGGTTCTCCATCATTATTCCCCCTGGCAATCCTCCTTCGAGGCCCAACCCGAACCCCAACTCCACCCAGCAGCAACACCCCTCACGTACTTCGTCCTCTTCGCAACCCAACAGCAGATCCATCCGATCCAGGTCAAACTCGTGTCCAAGGCAGTAGTGTGGGTTGTGGCAGTAAGGTCGGCAGTGGTTCTTGCGGTTGTGGCGGCGGTCGTTGACCCAATGGGGTTGGGTTTGATTTGGAATTGTATATGGGAAAGAAGAGGTTTGTTGCGCTACAAAATTAGTACCCAGATGCCGAGTTAGAGGAGCTATTGATGGGCAGAATCTCAAAGTTACCGGTGTAACGTTTTCCTTGTACTAGCGTTTTTGTTGTTTATAATTTTTTTTATAATATTAATTCTGCATGGTTTTAAATGTTAGCTAGAATCAGAATTGATCTTCGTATATTCATCCTCTTTCCTGATTCTAGAGGTTTCAAATTTAATACCCAGTTTATGAAAGGACACAAGGCTAAACATGATTGGTTGCACAAGTCTATCCCAAAAAGCGTGCTCCTTTGTTCTTGGTGCTAGCTGGTTGTTTACATTCATTTTAATTATGTATATTTTTTTATTATTATTATTATTTTGTTTCTAGTGTTTGGACGAGGTGCAATCATACATCCTTGTTGAAAGATTTCTTGAGCATGGAAGTATAGCAGTTGATTTTAAGGTTCAAGAACCTGTTCACATGGTTAGTATATTCATTTGCTTATCTTTCAAGCTTTATTTTTAGATGATCTTTCATATGCTAGAAATTATAAAGAACTGTAGATTTTCTATTCCTTCCTTTCCTTTTTGGCAATTTGATTATAAATCTTTTCTGGGGTATATTTTTCTAACTACACATGGGATATAGTAATATGAATGTCAAAAAACTCGCTCAAAATGGTATGGTCGTATGGTGCATTATAGTCCATCAAGTTATTTATACACATTAAGCTTTAGTTTTAGGCAATAAAATTCCTAAATCATATAGACTTGTGCTCATGTTTTCCTTCTACTCAAAAGGTATTGGTGCAGTATTATGTTGAACGCCAGTGTTTGCTGAAGTGCACTCGGCAGATTCTCCTGCATGCTCGTAAGTTGAAAATTAGCTTTCTGTTGCTGTAAGATGCTTTTCTTATTAATTGAAATTAAATTTCTGTTGCTGTTGAATGCTTTTCTTGTTCACATATTCAATAGTTTCGATGTTTTTCCTCTCAGAAAAGATCTTGTCTACCTCACATTCTGACAATGTTTTGGAAATGGCTTGGGAAAAGGGAATCTTGTTTCGAATGAGGCCATGAAGCTGATTTCAAATGTGGAGAGCAAATTAATATCTGTCTTGCATACCCTTTTGTCTACTAATTACCCAGAATAGATGGTTTGTTTAATTTGTCTTGTTTTTTGTTTTGTTTTGTTGTTTTATTTTTTTTCATACAATCAAAGCGTGTGGATTGTAACATAATATGATCCTGCTCATTGGTAATCATGAATGTTAGAAGGTTATGTTCTTTTGAGATATTTAATAGTGTTTTCATGGCTACAAAACTTATAGGCACACCTGGGCCTTTAGATTTGAAAACTATCGCTAGTGTACCTCTGAGTTACAAATTGCGTTGGTTTTCCTGGTTAGATTTATAGCAACTATGAAGTAAGTAAGGAGTGTCTATGTTTTATGTGATGATTCTGGATATTAAATTGGTAGTACTTATCTTTTGTCTGGCTTTTATTGATTATTTTAGATATATGCTTGGAACACATGTGTCTTCTACTTGTGTTACATCTACTTGGGTGTGTCATTGCCCGGAGGATAGCAGAACAACTGTTATATACAATTCCTTCAACCGTACTGGGGTTTCCTACCCTGATCTAATTTCTAGCAATGATTAGCAGAATGTTGATGTTTTCACCTTGTGGGTTGAGGAGACACTAAATGAAGACAATTTGGTTCTGGACATTATCTTCCTTCTTTATTATGAATCTTTTTGTGTTTGCAACAGTGAAAAGTGGAAAAGATTGTGCTTGCTTTACAAGGTATATTGTTATGCTTTGTATGCTTAGGTTTTTAAACTCTTTATGAGTCTACTTCTGAGTTGAAAAAAGGTATAACGCAACAGGGTATCTTGTCTGGATCTGGTAACTTCGGAAAGCTGGAAATATCAATTGAAGCCTTGTATTCATCCTACTGTGCTAAAGTTCGGTTATTGCTTATACTTATTGAGACTTTGAACCTGTAAAACCTTCTTCAGATGGTCCATGATGAAGTTCCTTTGAGGTTAGCCTTTCTCTATTATTGCAAACATATTTGGCATTCTAATTATCTTTGTCTTGTTGCATCATGCTCCCTTTATAGTCTATCCCAAAAATGTCTTTAGTTGATCTAATATGTTCTTGTGATTTCACGGCATTATATCCATCTAAAATAGGACTTGTATTTGTTGATTCTAGAGGATTTGTATTCCCATGTAATTTTTTAACAGGTATTGTTTATGAGAATTCTGTTAGTTTATTTTCAGTTAACTAATTATAAATAAAATTTTGCAATAATCATAATTATTTTTCTTATAATTCGGTCTATACAGAAAACAAAGTATAAAGCCTTTGGGTTAGATAATCCCAATCTATCATCAACATTCTAATTTAGTTGGTGAGTAACTTCATATATATATTGTGCCCTCATTACTTTTATTTTTGTTGCTTTTTAAGATAACTTTTTTTATATCCATGAATTGTTTCACTTAGTATTTTTTGAATGCTGAAAACTTTTTATACTAAAAATTCTTTAAATTTAGTAAGGAGTGCATAAACTTTAATTTGTATTCTTTTACTTTGTTGGGCATTTTTTAATATCTTATTTTTTAGTCTTTTTAAGAATAATTTATTTTTAAAAGGATTTTTCTAGTATTGTTGCTGTTATCTCTTAATATCTTATTTATTGTCAGGACATATGATGAAAAAATTGAGATCTCACGTACAACACTAAAGACCCTATCTGTCATCAACTTTATGATTTAGTTGGTGAGTAAAGTATTGTATATATAATAATTAAGTCTTACGGATCCAAATCAAGACATGGGTGAGGAAAAAATTTTGTTTCTAATTCTATTTTAATTTCCAAAATTTTAACTTTTTAAGGATTGATCATTCTAATATTTTTTTGTTATATATTAATATCTTTTTTTTTTAATCATAACAGATGATGAAATTATTAAGTCTCACGAATTCAACTCAAGACCCAATCTGTCATCAACATTCTAATTTAGTTGGTGAGTAACTTCATATATGTATTGTGCCCTCATTACTTTTATTTTTGTTGCTTTTTAAGATAACTTTTTTTATATCCATGAATTGTTTCACTTAGTATTTTTTGAATGCTGAAATTTTTTATATACTAAAAAATTCTTTAAATTTAGTAAGGAGTGCATAAACTTTAATTTGTATTCTTTTACTTTGTTGGGCATTTTTTAATATCTTATTTTTTAGTCTTTTTGAGAATAAATAAAATGTTAAAAGGCTTTTTCTAGTATTTTTGCTGTTATCTCTTAATATCTTATTAATTGTCAGGACATATGATGAAAAAATTGAGATCTCACGTACAATGATAAAGACCCCATCTGTCATCAACTTTATGATTTAGTTGGTGAGTAAAATATTGTATATATAAGCCCTCATTACTCTACTATTATTTTTTTTGTTTTCTTAAAATTCTTGTTTACATGCATGATGATGTGTGCTATTTCAACTTTATAGAAACACAAACTGAACGGGATCTAACTGGCTAAAGGGAGTTCTACATTCTAGGTAAGCAATCTTCTTTAGGAAATTATTATTATGAAATTGAATTACAAAAATGCATAAATTTTTTATCTAGCTTATACCTTTTGATGCTGAAATTCAATAGTATGAATAAAAAACTCCCTTGCTCGTTTGCTGTGACACCACTCCCTACAAATTAAAAAGAACTTAGCTTACTTTTAGTGAATAAACCACAAAAAACTAATAGAAGCAAGAAATGAATCAATATCAAAATAGTGTTTGAATCACTTACAAGTGGGTTTGAGTGAGTAAAAGAAAATTTGATGCTGTCTCTCACTGCTATGAAAACCTGGAGAATTATCTGGAAACACAGTATGATGATCTTTATCATGGTAATTGATCTATAATATTTAAAGATGTTCAAACAAAAAGAATATAGAAAGAAAAAATGCATAAATTTTTTTATCTAGATTATACCTTTACATGCTGAAATTCAATAGTATGAATAAATAACTCCCTTGCTCCTTTGCTGTGACAACACTCCCTGCAAATTAAAAAGAACTTAGCTTACTTTTAGTGAATAAACCACAAAAAACTAATAGAAGCAAAAAATGAATCAATATCAAGATAGTGTTTGAATCACTTACAAGTGGGTTTGAGTGAGTATCAGAAAATTTGATGCTTTCTCTCACTACTATGAAGACCTGAAAAATCTTCTTAAAAGCACAGTATGATGATCTTTATCATGGTAATTGATTTACAGTACTTAAAGATGTTCAGACAAAAAGAATATAGAAAGAAAAAATGCATAATTTTTTTATCTAGATTATACCTTTTGATGCTAAAATTTGATAGTATGAATAAAAATTCGATAGTGTGAATTATTTGGAAAG